>JALBYF010000090.1:0-60304 GCA_023212725.1 Tranzscheliella williamsii | reverse complement strand
CTACGGGTGGCGACCCTTTACCCTGTAGTGCGACGACAATTGATATCGCTGTAGCGAGAGGCGCTACAGCGCTGGGGTGATTGGTATCAGCGTGACTAGGCGCGCATGTTGTGCGCCCGCCTATCAGTACTCAGCATACCGGAGTATAGTTCATAGGACCCTACGAACTATACCGAGAGGTAGAGATATGCTTTAGTATTAACTAGACTGGATGAGGAACCAGTCCTCCTCCAGTCTCGAAAGCACTGCCTATATACATAGTCTCTCTTCCACCCGAACAATGGGTAGACCCACTAGCACCACGTCCACTGGTGGGAACTGTTTATGCACCCGTACTTTTATATGAAGGCCACGGCAGCACCATGGCGGCTGCCCCTTGAGCTATACCGGCCCAAGGTTCCCCAAACCCGTAACACCAGGCAGCAGGGGCGATACTGACAGGCACTTTGCCCAGGACAGCACAGTGGAGCATGTGTGCTCTTTACAGTGCCCAACACCAACACCATCAGCACGACTACTGCCCAATGGCATAATTGCTACAAGCATACTGACACTGCTATTGTCCTATAGCATGTTGAAGCAGCACAGTCCAGAGCAAGACAGCCCGCACTGGACAGCACTGTGGACCAGTGCTACTCCCATCAGTTCCCTCAACAGGGTTGTCAAGCGGGTTTCCTAGTAGGACAAGATTACTAGGAGCATGCCTGTTACAGCAGTCACCCTACTGGCAGCCCTGTGACAGTGTATATACTAAAGCTGCACTATGCCCTTGACTCCCCCATCAAGAATAGATGTCCGTTCTTACAACATTCATCCTGACCACCCAAGTGTGGTCAACAATTATTCCATGAAACAATTGACCTGCTTGTCATCAAGTAGTAACTTTTCATTAGGTAAACTGTTGCCATCAACTGTAGATGTCATTCATGCACTAGGGTATGTCACATGAGCAGGAAGGAGCCAGCCAAGAGAAGCAAGCACAATGGGGTTGCACCCAGCTACAGGGCTGCTGGGGATGCTGAAGGCAACCTGGCTGAGTGCAGTGAGGAAGGGGAAAGGGTGGAATCAGGAGGGAAGTGTTTGATTAAAGATTGGGGATTGATGATGAGGAGGAGATCGGAATGAGGAGGAAGGGGGTGCATACAAACTTGACCAAACATGATGGCAAACAGAATATGTGAAGTGTGTGACAACCCATGCACAAAACAGCATGCAACATATTCATCATGTGCTCAACGCCTTACCAAAGCGCATTGACCACCCGGCACCCAAGTTTAATGAAGCTCCCTCCCACAACATCGAAGGAAGACATGGCGGTGGCCTGAGGACACTTGATCCAACACCAGGCCATCGAGACATATGAAACAGCCCTCCCAGCCATCTACCTCCGACTGATATGCGTCATGTTCGCCTAGCTACGTTACTGTAATGGAGTTATATGATGTCAACAGCAAGCGCCTGTGCCGTCCGTTGCGGCTGACCACACTCGTACGGCGATCACATGCCAGTTTGCTTACTTTGGAGTCCACGTCTTGCCAATTCGGGACATGGTGAGGAGGACTCAGCATAGCTGTCCGGTTGTCAGCTACTAGATACAGCAAAATGAAAGGTAAAGTAGTCGTTCTCCAAAGGTACGATCCGCTCTAGCCTTGTGCCATGGTAGGTGGCCTGGAGACGTCAAAGTGGATACCTTCTTGGACGTTTCCGTCAGCAGTCTTGATGGTGATGGTGCCGTCTTGGTTGCCAAAGTAAGCCGACTTGCAGATGTTACAGAAAAGACCGACCTCCACAACACCGGTCAGCAGCTTGATGCGGACGAGCAGGTCGGAGGGGTCGGACATTTGGGCTTCGGGGAAGGGCGCATCTATGCAAAAGTTGCCGTTGTCGGTGACCACGGGCCCTGCCTTGGCCTTGCCCATGCGCAGCACTGGTTTGGTGGAGCCCATCTTGAGGAGATTCTTCAAAACACTGGCGTAGGCGAACGGCGCCACTTCGATGGGTACACCTTGTAGCCACTTTGTGCCCAGCTGCGAGCCATTCTTGCGGTAGTCGGCGACGACGACAAAGTTGCTGGCTGCCTCTGCCAACACTTTTTCTCGTAGCTGGCAGGCTCCGCCGCCCTTGATGCAGTTCAAGGCATTGTCAACCTCGTCGGCCCCATCGATGGTGACATCGATCGAAGGGAAACTGTCGACGTCGCCGAGTCGCAATCCGGCCTGGATAATCAGCTCGCGAGACTGGAAGCCAGTTGGTACAAACCATCGCTTGGCGTTGACTGAGGGCCCTTGCTGCGCGATCCTCTCGACCACGTAGGGAACCGTGGAGCCTACCACAAGCGAGGCAGCGCCAGTGCAACACGAAACAGAAGCCACGTTAGTCGATTGAGCAGAGAACTCGAGAGAGGTGCTGCAAATGTCACGTACCAGAGCCAATGCCGATGATCTCATGCTCGGCTTTGACGTGGTTGTCTACAGCAGCATAGGCAGCCGCTCGCTTGGCAGCCTCGACACCGCTCAGCTCAACGAGCTTGAGTTGACTCTTGAAGGCATTCAAGTTGGCTGGCAGGTTGGCGGAGTCTGCGGCTCTAACGGAGTCTGCGGTAGCCATCGTTCTGGAGAGACGCGGTCGTGCTGCAGGTCGGGTGAGAGGTTGCGCCAGGACTGGGTGACGAGGTAAGCCGATTGGTAGCTGGAAGTGCAGTAAAGAGTTTGTACAAGAGAGCAAAGGCGCTGGCCGCATCGACAGATCGATAGTGGAATACCGATAGCGAAGAAGCAAACCAAGCGTGATGAGCGCATAGACAAGGTCGTGATTACTCTGGGTCAATCATAAATCTAGCTTTGGTTTGGTTACTGCAGAGACCGCCGAGAGTGCTTCGTGCGGCAGTCACAGTCACAGTATGTTCCCGTTTCTCGGATGTCGGCGATGAGAGCGTTTGATTAGGTAAGCGCAAGGCGTGGCGTGAAAAGGGTCTTCTTTTGCGGTTGTTTGCTGAATTTTCGAACTTGTCTGATCTGGAGCGGAGATTTTTGGCAGAGAGCGGCACGGGACCAACACTAGCTAAGCTGGCTTCCGCCATTGATACTCTCCTTGCTCATCATCATCACTCCTCACCAGCGGTACCACCATTTCAGCATCGACGCCGAGGGTAAGCGCCGAGCTCTAGAAACTCGCTCGTAAGCAGCTGTAGGGTCTCATCGTGTTAGGGAGAGCACTGAGCCAGGGTCGAACGTTACGAGCTTTCGGGCATCTGCCCACTTCACCACCTTAGTCACCTCTTGCGTCTTTCGAGCTCGTCTCACGGATCCGCTCTTGCCAACATGGCCTCGACAGATGTCGATCCTTCCGCCGCGGCTGCCAGCCTGGATAGCCTTCACAGCGCGCTCTCTAAGATTCGGCACCACACCAATTCCAAGCTGGAGAACCAGAAAGGTCCTGCTCAACTTTTGGTTGCCATCGAATCTACCCTCAATGAACAGCAGCCTACCGCGGCCGCAGCCACGGCCGATGGTGTTTCCGCTTCTCAGCATGCTTTTAATCAGCGCTCTCCCGCCGAGTACTTCCTGGCTCTAGAGTCGATGCTCGACATGACAAAGTCATCCTCGGCCCCTCCTTCGCTTTTGCACAATGTTTTCTACTTGCTTTCGATAGTCACACCCCATACCTCCTCGGGAATAGTAAGGGCCAAGCTGCCAACCGTCATTCCTGCGGTTGGAAAGCTGCTCAGCACACCTCATCCTACCACCTTCAACGTCAATGATGCTTCGGCTGCCGAGAACTATGCCTCCGCCCTCAAATCCGCCCTCTCGATCTTGCAGGCTATCTACGCCACGTTCGACTCCGAGCCGGCCGCTCTCGAAAAGGATGGCCCGCTGCGCTCCTGTTGGTCCGCATCTCTCCATCTCTGCGCCGATAGCAGACCCAAAGTCAGGAGAAGAGCACAGGTCCTCATCACCTCGATCCTTCCCACCACTGCCGCTGCTTCCGTCAAACCTTACCATCCCTACCTCAAGCTCACTTTCGAATGGATCATCGCCACACTGCTGCATGTTGCCGATGCCGGATCTGTCTCTACTTTGTCCAAGAAGAAGGAGGAGCAAATGCGGCCCAAATACGACAAGAAATCGGGTACCGCAAAGCAAGCACAAGCTGCTGCTGCGTTGCGACAGAGCCAGGGCGACACCGCCTCGGTCGGCATCTGGGTTTGCGGCTTTGCTAAGCAGATGATCAACATCTTGCCTCTCACTCAAGTTGACGAGCTGGTTGCCGCCCTCCTACGCTTACCTGGTCTTCAAAATCCCTTCCTCACCGTCGCCGCCTTTGACGTTTTCGAAGCTTTTCTCAAGACGTGCCGACCTAGCATTTTTACCGCTCCGGCTCAGGCCGACGCACTTGTCCTCAACCCGCACACCGCCTCGACGCCCAGCAGCATCGGGAAAGAGACCTTGGCAGGCCTTTTGGAAACGCTCCAATCCCCTGCCTTTGTCCCATCCAGCTCCGACGTTCAGCTCCTACCCGCCTACTTGCGAGCTCTCGAAAGTGCAATGTCAGCCTACTCTCGCTTTGACGACGGAAAACCTGCATGGCAGCTTGCACCACAGGTCTGGTCCAATGTCGTTGCCCTTTCGATGTCTTCCAAGTCAGATGCTTCTCGCACTGCACCTGCCGTTCGTGCCGCTGGTAGAGATACTCTCATCGCTCTTCTCCGCTACTGCCTCCCCGATGCCGCCATTCAAGATGCCGTCAAAGTATCATTCTCTTCCAAGAAGGCCGCCAACACACCGCTACTTGACATGATTCAGTCGATCGAGGACGCGCTTGGAAAGCAGTCGCTGCAATACATGCACGCCAGAGCTGAGCTACTTTCGGTCCTCGCCTCTCTCATCACGCGCCTGCGGTACCACTATGTCCCCAAGACCGAACCGCCCCATCCCGTTGCGGCTTCTCTGACCATGCACCTGGTGCGGTCAGTTGCAGAGCTGCGACAGCAGCCCAACTTTGAGCACAGGGAATATGCCGACACCGTTATCGCTTCTGCCGTCGAAGTCTGCGGACCTCGTCTTTTGCTTGAAGCATTGCCGCTCAATCTCTTTGGCGAGGAAGAAGGCGATGGCCGTGCCTGGCTGTTACCGCTGATTCGTACCAAGATCACCAACACGGAGCTTGGACACTTCACCGGCGATCTCGTGGCGCTCTCTGAAAAAATCTTCTATCGACGCCAAGAGGCCGAAAATTCGTCTCGGCCCGTCGAGGCCAAGATGTGGGAAGCTCTCACCGAGCAAGTCTGGGCGCTTTTCCCCGCCTACTGTGCCATGCCCCGCGACCTGATCACCGCCTTCTCCCGCCAGTTTGCCGAACTGCTCACCAACGTTCTCTATACGCAGCCCAACCTTCGGCCTTCTGTCTGCAGAGGTCTGCAGGCTCTTGTCTACCGGAATGAAGCTCTGGTCTCCTCGGGAGCTCCTTCCGATTCGCTCAAGCAGGCTTTTGGCCTGGACCAGGCTGATGGAAAGAACAACATTGCCCACCTCTCTTCCATCGCCCCCAACCTGCTCGCCGTGCTTTTCAACGTCTTTTCCCAGTCGCCGGGAGAGGGCAGGGGTTATGTTTACGACACTATTTCTGCCTACTTGCGCGTCATGTCTGTCCAGGACATTCAGAACACATACATCAAAGTCAAGACCACCCTGGAGCAGTCGCTTCCCACTCTTCCGACCAAGCAGAAAAAGAACCAAACAGAGAACGTCAAGGCGCCCCCACCGGTTCCCTACACCATGCTGGACCTACTCTCTGCTCTGATCCCGCACCTGGACAAGAGCGCCGAAGGTTCTGCAGCCGACCTGTTTGCACTCATCTGCAGGGATAATGTGCTTCGTTCGCACGACTCCACTGTTCAGAAGAAGAGCTACAGGATTCTTAGTCGGCTTTTGGAGGGCGATGGCGGGAAGCAGATCTTGCTGGTCGCAGGTGGGCCTGAGACCAACAGAGTCAGCGCTCTGCTGGAGAAGCTGCGTGAGTCGACCGCCAGCGTCGCGCTCGGCGCTAAGAGGGACAGAGTCCTGCTGTTGGCGACGCTGGTACCCAACATTCCCGATAACGAGCTGCATCACCTGCCGACCATCATTCCCGAGGCTGTGCTCGCCACTAAGGAGGTCAATGCCGTTACGCGACAGAATGCGTACGAGCTGTTGGTCCAGATGGGCTACAAGATGGAGCGCGGCGGCACGATCAACCGGGCCCTTGTCGATGGTGCTGCCTCTGCCCAGGCTGCTGCCGAGGGCGCTGCTGACGACGCAGAGATGGCTGACGCGGGTACCGTTTCCGCCTCGATTAGTGAGTACATCACCATGGTCGCTGCCGGTCTGGCTGGCACAACGCCGCACATGATCAGTGCTACCATCACGGCGCTGTCGCGACTGGTGTACGAGTTTAAGAAGAATCTCGAGACTCCCGTGCTTGACGAGCTGCTCAGCACGATCGAGGTCTACCTAACCTCGGCCAATCGGGAGATTGTCAAGTCGGCCATCGGCTTTGTCAAGGTGGCCATTGTCGACTTTTCCACGGCGCTTGTGGACTCGCATCTGCCCAAGCTGATCCCTGCGCTGGTTGGATGGTCGTCTGAGCACAAACAGCACTTCAAGGTCAAGGTGCGACATATCTTTGAGCGACTGATGCGTCGCTTTGGCTTTGAACGAATCTATCAATTGACGGACGAAGACAACCGCAAGCTGATCAACAACATCCGGAAGAGGAAGGAGCGTGCCAAGCGTAAGAAGGCCAACGCGGCGGCTGAGCGCGAGGCAGGAGGGCTTGCTGGCGAAGGCGACGAGGACGACGACGAGCCGGATGTTGCGCCACGCATCCTCCGCACCAAGGGTGGCAACGACGCTTTTGAAGAGGTGGTCTACGGCTCTGAGTCCGACATCACCGATTCCGACGAGGACGACGATGGCGAGGGCGAGGAGGGCAAGGGCACCGCTTCGGCGCTGGCCAAGGCGCGCGACCGCAAGAACGGCAAGGGCGGTCGCGGCAAAGACCGCGACGGCGCACAGCAGCGCCGACGCTCCAAGCACCAGGACGAGGCGTACATCGAGGCGGATGATGATGACGATGTGCCGATGGACCTGTTGGACCGCACCGCCACGACGCGTATCAGTCTGAACAACCCGAATGCGCGCGGAGCGGCGGGATCGGCGCGGAGGAAGAAGCTGCCTGGGCAAGAGGCGTCCAAGTTTGCCTTGGACGAGGCTACGGGGCGCATGATGATCGACGAGGAGGGGGGCGGCAACGGAGCGACTCAGCCGGGGGCGGCGAGGGGCGGCAAGCGGGTTTCGTTCGCGCACGAGGCGGACGCGGCTGGCGAGGGGACGGCGTACGTGGACCAGTCGCGCGGCGTCGACGGCGCGACACAGGTGCGCGGCGGCGCGGTCAAGTTCAACAAGAACAACAAGCGGACGCGCGACGCAGACACCGAGATGGAGCTCGAGCAGATGGCGCGCGAAGACGAGCACGACGCCGCGCGCCAAATCCGCGCCCCCCACCCCCCTCGCCACCCCAAGCGCACCAAGGAACCCATCGGCAAAGAGTTCCGCGCTCGCCGCGCCGGCGGCGACATCATCCGCAACGGCAAAAGCCCTTACGCCTACGTCCCCCTCTCCCAAGTCGCTGCCAAGGGCCGCACCACCAAATCCGACTCCGTCACCTTCACCGGCAAGTCCGGCAGCAAGCGTCGCTAGTCGCTTCCCGCCTCTGCCTCCATTGTATATACACATGCATGTCCTACTTTCCGTTCTCAACGCAGTTTGGTCGCTGATCGTCTGTCTCACGGTTTCGCATTGTGCGCACTCCACTGCAAGCGGACCGGCGCTAGGCGGGTGCGGCGGTGAGTGGACGTGATGCATGGGTGAGCAGGCTGTGAATGGGTATTGCTAGGCGCATATTACGGCCGGGCGACGGGGGGGCGGGCGGCGGCGATGCGGTTGCGGCTGCGCGCGAGCATGGCCTGGATGGGATCGAGCGGAGCGGCGTGGCTGTCTGCGCCGCTGGCTGGGTGGGGTAGGGACGAGGAGAGGGAACGGGTCTCGCGGAGGTCGACGCGTCGGTGGCGGTCTTGCGGGAGCGGGGGAAGATCGCGGGTCTGAGCGACACCAAGCTGGGCAAGCTCGTCGTAGTGGGACCAGAAGCTCTTGCCGTAGTTGATCACCAGCTCTTCGCCGCGGAGAACATTGCGGAGCGCCCAGATGCCCATCTGGAAGGCGGTCGAGTCGGCGGGGTCGGCGGGGTCTTCTGGCGGGTGGTGGAGCTGGCGAAAGCTGCGGAACTCGACATTGGGCCGCTGTGCGATGCCGCGATAGTCGTTGATGAAGCGCGCTTCGTTGGCCCAGAAGCGGGAGTCGACGTAGAGCGCGGCTTGGTCGCCGGTGCCGAGCGCGGGGTCGTGCGCGAGCGAGAGGTCGTACGTCGAGTGGAAGTCGGCGTCGTGCTTACGGTGGAGCACGCCGAGGTAGGGCCGGATGAAGGTGCCGGCCGCGATCGGCGCGGCGGCAAACAGACCGTACGAGCCGGTCGCGGGATGCGAGGTGAGCCCTCGCGAAGTCGCATGGTAGGACGTGCTGGCAAACGCCGAGTCGGTGTCGATCTCGACGATTGCCACCGGCACCGTACTCGCCAGGTCCGCCGTGTACAGCGGTTCGGTGCACGTCTGCCCCTCGTTGTGCGTCGCACGCGGCACATCTGCCGACAGCGTCACCGCCGACACAGACGCAGCCAGATCCTCCAGCCCTGCGCTCTCTCCCGCCCCCTCCGCAGCGCTTGCTTCGAGATCGGCGGAATCAGCCTCGTCCTGCGCTGCCAGACCCGCACGGCCTGCCTGCCGCCGTGGAGGGCTTTTGCACGGCTGGAGCACATAGCTCTCCGCGACTGCATCGGGCACCGACTCGGCGACGAGGTTCTGTGTGATAAAGACGACGTTTCTTGGCCAGTTGCGCGGCACCTCGACGTGCGCTTCGCGGCCGCTGCTCGCCGCTTGGTTGGCGGCACTCGTCGTCGACGGCACCGGCGAGTGCGCGTCCGGCACCATCGGGTTGAAGAGCGCATTGACCGGCGCCAGCGGCACGTCGACCTTCCGATTCCTTGCCGTGACGGCCTCGCCCGCCGGCCGCCCGGGTGAAGGTAGGCGGCCAGCGACCGTGTCCAGCGCAGACATGCTCACAGCCGCTCGCGATCTGCTACGCCGATCTTGCCTAGCGTCTTACCCGCACTGTTCCAGCGCACCTGGCCGAGTCAGTCCAAACACTATCGATCGCCTGAATGGAGTAGTCCGGGTAATGGTGGCAAATTGGGAAGGTCGCCGTCCCTGAATCACACTTTTGGCTGCAAAAACCGCTGAATCGTCTTGTAAATTTATATGACAGCTCGGTAAATGATCTTCTTTCCCTCAAGCAGCAACCAGGAACAGGCTCTGTGAACCAAGCTCACTTCACATTGCAGTTCTACCCCAGCAAGCCCTCATCGCACACCTAAGCACAGCGTAGACAGGTCATTCCCGGGCTGAGGGTATCGGAGCGTAGATTACCTGGGGTGTGGGTATCGGGCCACGCATGTGCAGCGTCAGGCCGGCCATATCTCGGCGAAACAGTCGGTCACGTCAACTACAAAAGCAGAAGGATTCTCCATGGCTGCAAAGTGGCCGCCGGAGGTATGCACTCTGTACCACTTGAGATTGACACTGGCCTGGACGAAGGACTTGGGGACGGGGATCGCCTCCTTGGGGAAGCTTGAGAATCCAGTGGGCTGTCGGATCGACATTTCTGGCTTCGAGTCGATGCCCGACCGCCCGCTTGGATGCCTGTTCCTATATGGGTAGAAGGAGCGTCCGATGGTAGAGGTCGTCTCGTACAGCGTCAAGGCGGACAGCATGGTCGATATCGGCAGATCGGCGTCCGTCCAGGCGAGCAGCTTCTCGCCCACCCATGCCAACGTCGCCAGCGGCGACCGGGACAAGGTCAGCGCCAGCGTGGATGGACGCGTTCGATGGAACAGAGCGTATGCCGTGCCCGATGCCGTAAATTCCATGCCGCGCTGCATGAGGCGACGCTCTTCGGCACTTGGCGGCGGCGGGATAGCGCCGAGGGTGAACAGCGACATTGACATCCACGCCAGATCGCCCAGCCTTCCCAGCACATCGGCGACAGGGCCAGCAGCCGAGAACAAGCCTAGGGCCGGCTTGGCGTATCTTTCTTTCGGAATCATCTGCGGTAGTGTCCGCAGCCAGGTAGGGGTCAGATCCCATCCGGCCAAACCCAGCGTCACCGCAGGTGCCACGGCAGTACAGAAGTTGAGATGGCATGCCAGCACATGCTGCGGATAGGCGCGTGCCATGTGCCGTAGAACATGCGCTCCCCAATCGCCTCCCTGAACGGCGTAATGTTGATAACCCAGCCCGAGCATGAGTTTGTTCATGATCCGTGCCACATCCGATACGAGCAGGTCGCCATTAGGTCCGCTATGCTGGCCCACCATTCTCCCGCTTCGAGAGTCGCGCCATCTATTCTTTGGACGCGACGAAAAGATGTAGCCAGGATGCGAAGGCACCACAACGTCAAAGTGGACTTTGCTGAGATTGCCCGGATGCGCCAGTGGCTTGATGACATCGACAAACTCGTGGAACGAACCCGGCCATCCGTGCAAGAGCAAGACCGGTATAATTTTGACGCCTGAACCCACCGCTGGCGGATTGGCCCTCTCGTGCATGAAGTGCAGATCCACGTCTTCGATCAGCACCTTGTAGTGGGAAAACGACAACAACCTAGACTGCTCAGCTGCCCAAGTGTCGTGATCGGGCCCCGGTCGACGAGGGTGCTCGCCGGCTACGTCGGAAGAGTGGGTCGTCGCTGACGCAGGTGGCGGAGGGGAAGAAGTCTCCGAGGCTGTCTGCGACTGCGACTCCAGAAACGGTAGCCAAGCATCCCGCAGCTGGCAAAACTTGGCGTGAGTCAGGCCGAACTGCTCGTGGTCGCCTTCGAATTCGGTTTCGGCGGGCAAAGGCCGTTGGATGTCAGCTTTCAGCTTTTGAATCAGCGCTTCCAGGTCTTGTTTGGGGATGGTCGGGTCGAAGCTTCTGGGGTAGAAACCACTTGCCAGCCCCGCTCCGCTGCCAAGAGCGGACTTCTCAGTTTTTACATTGAAACTAGCATTGCGTTCAGCGCCGCTGTAGACAGATGAGATGTCGGGTTTCTCTCCGAAAAGATCCCAGAAGTCGTGTCCATCTAGCGCTCTCTCTAGGAACCTCGGTGAATTTTGGCCTTGGCTGGAGGCGATAGGACGAGGCAAACCCAGAACGCCGTTCTCTTGAATCAGCTCGTCGACCCACCGGGCTATCACCTCGGGGCTATCGAGGGGATGATCCGGAAGTCTAGGCGCAAGAAAGCGGACAAGCTGCCACCAGTCATATACGCACGTATCGGATACGATCCAGCGGCTGCCCCAGGCCTTGTGACGACTGTTATGCATGAGCAAGATCGCCTTGGCGACGTCGTCACCGTGGACAAAGTGGACACTACCTTTGAGAGATAAGAGCTCTTTGGTGGCGGCCACCCTGGCAGAAAAGTTCTTTGGCTGGCGCTGTGCGCCATATAAACCAGCCAAGTTAAGCACGACCGCTTGGGATTTGAATGTGCGATGGCTCGTTGATTTGGTGAGGTCGAGTAAGCGCTGTTCGCAAGCAGCGCGCGGGTTGGCCGTGTCAAACGGAGACGCAGAGGTGTGTCGGCCTGGGCCCCAAATACCCGAACTACCAAGCTGGATCCAGCGCGTAGGCCCATGAAGCTCCTCATACATTTCGACAAGGTCGTGGATCTGGTTGAGCGACTTGATCGGAAAGACAATCACCACAGTCTTGGCCGCAGGGAGCGCAGACATAGCCGCTTTACTGACGGGTTCGGTAAGTTCCCATTGCAACTTCTCTGCCTGGCTGTCCTTATCGGAAGGCGGCGAGCGGGAGGTGTAAGCATAGCTGATGCCATGCTGCAATAGTAGGGGAAGCAAGAAGGTGGAAATCCAGCCCGACCCGAGAAGCAGGATATCGACCTTGTTTGGCATGGCGAGCGATACAGCCTGAAATCTCAGATAGGCAGAGAGCTTCCCCTCCAGCAGTCGACGAGACACGGAGCAAGGATGCGGATGAGGATGAGCAGGGCGATGGGAGGAAGCTGAGCATCGCCGGATGGACTCTTACCTTCCTAATGAAGCCTCTACACGAAACACGAAAGTGGGAATCACAATATTGATCACATGGATGTGCGCAAATCTAACACTCGCCATCGAACTCGTCACAAGTCACCTCTTGGTTGCAACTCACCTCGACGACCAAGCGTAAAGCTGAGGTGGCAGGGCGAGGTTGATCTGCTGGGGCGTCGATGCAAAGTGGATGCCACTTTTGGAGAAGTTGGCAGCAATGAGTCAACCGAGATGACGACATGAACGGGATCTGTTTGGTATAGCCCCTGACAGGAGGCATGGAAGCGGGGCCACGAGCCGGTGTTGCTGCCTCCGCCTTTTGACAGGTCTGGGTGTGGCAGCTTGGCGCTCATTCTACGCTCAGCCAAGGCGCGTCGACAAGATCGGGAAACTCCTGGCAGCTCTCGATCTCGCTCACCCACACAGTCACAAGTCATACTCACAGCCACAGTCACAGTCACAGTCACAGTCACACTCACAGTCACAAGTCACAGCCACAGTCGCAATCGCAGTCGCAGTCACAGTCACAGTGCTTTCCGATGGAGTGTGACTTGTGACTGTGTGGGTGAGCGCGAAATCGAGAGCTGCCAGGAGCCAAGGGACTGTCGATGTGTGCCCAACTGTGACTACACATGAAGGAAGCACACTGTGACTTGCGCACTTAATGCTATGAGCACCTGACGCTGTGAATCAGCAGACTTGCCCTGAATCGCGAACTGGTCAAGGGCAGCCGCACGATCGGAGATCTGTTCGCGTTCTTTCTGCGACTCGGCTGCGTAGACCACCGCCCTGCCAGGCCCGCTTGATGAGACGGACATCGCAAGAGGCTCAGCTGCCGCATGACTGCGAGATGCAGATCAGCATGCCCATCGCTGCTTAGCGCATCGGAGCCTCACACCCACACTACTCAGCCTTTACTGCACGCACATCTTGACACTAATGGAATTGTCTTGCCAGTACAACGGCACACAGTTCGCGTAGGCGCGGCTGTGCAGCAAAGCTCCTCGATTCAGAAGCAGTTGCAGCAAGACCGAGCTACATATGCGAATCTGCCTCCAACTCCGAAGCTGCCCGAATCATGAATGAGCAAACACAGAGCTAGCGCTGATGTCGTCCAGCTGGAGCATCTTGCCAGTACACTTGTTATGCACTGCTAGATGCACAGCTATGCACTGTTATGCATCTTCTCAGCTACCCTTTTCCATCTGGCTATGCAGCCTTTTAACACGCCTTGGCGCAGGCCGCTCGGATTTTGGATTTCCAATCAACGCGTCTCAATCCCAATCGCAACACGTTTGCGCGATTTGTTCGGGCAAGCCATTCGCATTTGAGACAGGGGAAAAAGGCAAACGGGCATGACCGAGAGCCGTGGGTAAGTACGTTAATCGAGAGAGTAACACCGAAACGGCAAGTTGACAGACAAAATCATCTGGGTTTGCGGCGCTCTCGCATGCAGCAGCGAAAACCAGTGATGAGTATGGATATCCGCTCCTTCACCGCACTCATCATCACCGTTCTATCCTCGACCGATCTATCCTAACATTTTGGTGGCTCGGAAGGCGCTTCCAACTCACACCTTGGTCGTGTCAGCGCTCAGCATCAGCGACCAAACGCTGGTCCCGTCCTTCTTTCTCTTCGTTTCTGTGCCAACGCCGGCAACATTGTTCGTTTCTATCTTGTGGCGCCAATACAAAGAGCTGCTTGCCCCGCCCCACAAGATCAGATCACGACCTATGCAGGCTTCACTGTCGCCATCTTTCACCCCGCTTCTCGTTTCTGGAAGGCTGTCTCAACGACGCTGACCGCCTTGCTTTGAACTCTCGGAGCGCAAATCAACGCCGGCCGCCTGCTCAGCGCGCCGTACCGATGAAGCCGGCAGAGGCAGAGCAATCGCCCTCCTTGGGCGTCGACTCCGGTCTCGGCTTGGGATTCAACCCTCTTCCGCCAGGTCAGATAGCCATCGGTACGGCTACCAAGCCGCCTAGGTGGGGCAGTATCCGTCAGAGGTTCAGCAGCATTCAGTCACGCGACATACCCTCTGTACCTGTAGATAGTGTAGATCCTGGCCTCTGGGATACCAATGATGCCGCTTTTCTCGAGGATGTCGCGCGAGATTCTCCGCTACTCGCAGGCCCTGCCGCTCGTTTCGATACCATCTCGCCACTGGAGGACAGCTACGCAAAGCACTTCTCCGCCACCTCCGCGTCTCGCTTCGCCGGCCCGTCTCGACCGGAATCCGGCCAAATGCAGCGCCCTAACTCATCACATCAGTCGACATCACCACCTTGGTCCGTCACAGCTCCAGGCTCGCCTGCTTCCGCTTCATCCACACCTCTTCTCAGCCACGACGCATCCGCGTCTTCCTCCTCCCACCCCTGGTCGCGAAACGTACGCAAAATAGCGTCCACTGCCGCCCTTCCCGATCTGCCAGAACAAAGCCGTCCAGCATGCGTTTCCTTGGTCAGCTCACCGCCCATCCTCCCATCCACGGCTGCATCGCCATCTGTTCATTCTCCAGAACCTCTCAGCCCGCGTTCCAGCTTCCTCTCGAGTCCATCCTCCACCTCTAGCGCTGTTGGCGCCAATGAGGTCAGGCGTCCTACGCTTCACGATCCGTATCCGACCTTACCTGATGGCTCTTCTTGTTTCGCCATGCCGGAATTCACCTTCCGTCAGCTTGATGACAAGTCCGCCGAGTTTCAAGGTCGCTTCCCTACAGTACAGAAGCGACAAAGCCGCAACAGTCATGCTGGATGGTGTGAGACACCTCCCTCCCATCCTTCCGCCTCTCGACCCTCCAGCTCGGCGTCGGTCCGGTACGACGACGGATCACCTCCCATCTTCATGTCTCAGGAAAGTCTCGTCGATCGGCGTTGGATGCCCTCCTCCCCAAACCTGCGCCAGCACGATGAAGGTTTTATGGTCACCTCCAGAGCTCTTAACGGGCGTAGGCGTTCCATCGCAAGTGTCCTCAGTTCGGCTCCCTTTACAGAAAACATGGCCGGTGCTTCTGCGTATGGCACTGCTGGCCTTGGTGATTACCGAAACACACGAGCCGATGCGAGCCTCCCACATACCAACCCTCTCGATGGCGCTCTGCTCCAGGATGAAAAACTGTCACCTCAACCATCAATCCTGCCAGCGCCCTCCCAGCCTCAAGTGCATTTGCGCAAACATACGAAGAACAAGAGCAGCCTCGTAGCCGGTCTGCGTAAGCTGATGGGCAAACGCGAGAAGGAGTATCAATCTACTGAATTGCAAATCAGCTCCCCGGTTCATTTGACAGACACCAACCCGACACGTTCTGCAAACGTGTTCCGTCCACCTGCCTCCCCGCATGACCTGGCCGAGCTTCGCCACTCCAATGCCGATTCTCTACCAGAGAAAGGTAGAACGGGTACTCCTCCTTGCGTCATCACATCCAGCTCCTCGCCGGTAATCTCGACCGTCGGCTTCGCACGACAGCAGCGCAGCCACAGTCATGCGTCGGATCACAAGCCTTGCATGCCGCCCTCGTCCTTCGCTCGGCGTCCTCCGTCCTTGGATCTATTGCGCAACGTCAGTGGTATCGGCAAATCCTCGCCATCTAGTACCTCGACCACATTGTCTTCGTTCGCTGCCAGTCCATCGCCACGACGATCTAGAACAAAAAGCACCGATGCGCTCAGTCGACCTTTCTTCGAAGCCTTGACCCATCGTAAACGATCTAGCAGCAATGCAGCCAGTCTACGCAATGCAAATCAGCGCATCAGCGTCATTGAGCATGTATCGCATGATGAAGCGCGCGAAAATACCGGCAAGGATGGTCCCATGGTCCTCAGCTCCAACGAGAGTCTAGAGGAACTTCGCTCGTTGCCGTCCCCTCTGCGAGCCGAATTCGGAGCCGAAAGGCGCACTTACAACGCCCAGTTTGGGACAGTGACCCCAGACTTTGTGTCGCCCACTATAGCGCCAACTGCAGCCAAATCGCCTCGTCGCCCTTCGCGAAGGCCCAGCACTTCTCCTTCTCTGAATCCCTTCACAACGGATCTGACGCCGCCCTCTTTTACCACCTCTTCTTCTGCGTCGACCTTCTCCACCAGCTCCCAGAAGACCGATCCGACTGCCGTGCTGCAGCCGCCATTCAGCTTTCAGCCTCAACCATATACCCCTTCGTCGCGCCAGTCGCTAGGAGCCAATAATTTCACGCAACGTAGCCCGCCTTCAAGCCCCGTTGATCTCAGCTTCCCTCGTTCTGACCATGGTACCAGTTTCAGCGTCCACCTGGCCTCGCATCACGATTCCGGCATGCATGGTCACACGGTATCGAAGTTTACTGACTCGGCGTCCCAATCTGCAGCCTATCCTCTAGCTACCCCGTCGGCCATGTTGCGAAAGGTCCATAATACTCGCCGCTCACTGAACAGTCTCGCTAGCAGTAAGCCTTGGTCCAGCTTTTTGGGCTCTCCCATCCTCTCCAGTGCAGCGTCCTCCACGTCGCACAAGAAGCGGGTCTCTTCATCATCCATATCGAGGCCTCTCTCCGTCTCCTCGTCTGCCTTTTCCGATCCCAACGAGATCGGTGCCGATATGGCCGATCTAACAATCACTCAAGCCGATTTTGCACGCTTCCGGCAGCGCATTGACTCGAATCTATCGCACAGGTCGGAGCCGAATGACGCGGTCTACCAACTCGGAGCTTACAGCAATCAGAATTTGCCCTCCGGCCCTGCTACAGCTAGCGGTGCTTCCTTTCGATCATGCGCATCGGCCGCTTCTTCTTCTGCGACGTCTTCCTCCTGCACGCCTCTTCAAGCATCGGTCCCTTCTGCATTGACTGGACTTGTATCAACCGGCTATCAACAACTCGCAGCTGGTGAGAGCTTGTCCGCTGTCCATTCAGGCCGGAGTCGCCCCTATTCTACGCTTCGTCAGCGATCACCCGGCCATACAGTTGAATCGGTCAGCAGCAACAGTACTACAGCTCACACGGGATGGCCTGCCGCTGCTACTGGCTTCCCCTCACACTACTCGACTCCGACGCTCCTAGGCAGTGCCTCATTCTTGAATAGAGATCCTTCCATCTCGTCTTCTTCGCCGTTGATCCGTTCCACTTCGGTAAAGACCTTCCGTCCTTCTGTACGAGGTCATCCGTCTACGGCAAGCTCGTCAAGGCCATCAGGTGCTGGCCACCGCTCCACTCGTTCTGGCTCTTCTCTTGGCGGACATCGTAAACGGCCGTCTTTTGGTTTAGCCATCGAGCCGAACGCACATTCGGCTTTTGACAGCATCCCTAGTCCGCACCTCCGCCGACGCGTATCTCTTACTGCAGAAACGGTTCAGGTGGGGCAGTTGAATCCACCAGGGCCTTCGTCAGGCAGAAGTTCGTACCATAGCGCGCGTGACCATTCCGCCAGAGGATCTGCTACGCTCATCGTCAACGGCGAAGAGCAAGCCGAAGTCGAGATGCTACGCGACGCCGCGTCGGACAACGGCTCGCTACGGGCTTCTGCGCTTCTGCATACGGCTCTCAGTACCGCCCTGTTGCCTTCTACGCCTAGCCGAGACTCGGCCTCGGTACCGGTAGATGAAGGCGATTCCCCCCGCCAATATCAAGAAGAAAGCTGGATCCGAGCCACAGGGGACGGCGAAAGCGTAGGCCAGCAGCATTCCCACCGCAAATATACCATTCACTCGCCTCACGAGGAAGAAGGGCCAGCCATGCTGGCGGCTACAGCGTCGGCGCCGTCTGGCCGACTCGGTCAAGCTACCAAGGATGTTGCCTTTGGCTCGATTGCCGGCATGGTAAGCAAGGTCTTTGAGCACCCCTTTGACCTGGTCAAGGTGCGATTGCAGACGCAGTCGTCTGACGGGCCATTACGCTACGCCGGTGCTTTTGACTGCTTCAAACAAACTTATCTGACCGAAGGCATCCGCGGGCTCTACCGCGGGATTAGCATGCCTGTCTTTGGTGCCACGCTGGAAAATGCCTGTCTCTTTTTCACTTACAACCAGCTGCAACGCGCGATTCGATGGTCCAACGGCGAAACCACAAGCGTATCCGCGGCCCAAGCGGATGCTGATGCGCCCTTGTCCATTCCGCAGCTGGCTATAGCAGCTGCCGGGGCGGGTGCGGTGACCAGCGTCGTCCTCACGCCCATCGAACTGATCAAGTGCAAGATGCAGGTACAGATGATCACCAGGGAGCAACACATCACGTCGGCTGCCACCACAGGGACGACCAAGGCTGGTGCTGTGGCAAGGCCGACGGTGAGTGGTTTGGTCGGTCAGCAAGCGCGGCATGCCTCCTCCGCGGCCGCCGCTTTCAAAAGTCTAGATGGACCGCTCACGATCCTGCGCCGGACGCTAGCCACCGATGGTCTCCGCGGCTTGTGGCTAGGCCAGACGGGTACGCTTCTGCGCGAGACAGGCGGTGGGATAGCGTGGTTTCTCGCGTTCGAGAGTTGTTCCCGCTATTTGATCGCCTCAAAGAAGGCGGCGTCTGGGCGCAGTGACGTGTCGAAGAAGGACCTCAGCTCCCTGGAGCTCGTCGGCGCAGGCGCACTGGCAGGGATCAGCTACAACGTGGTCCTCTTCCCGGCGGACAGCGTCAAGAGCACGATGCAGACCGAGCAGGAGATGATGCGGTCCACGACCCAAGCCGCAGCGGGGCAGAAATGGAAAGGGACGGGATTCTTTGACACGTTCAAGAAGATCTACCGGACCCGTGGCGTCCGGGGCCTCTACGCTGGCTGTGGCGTCACTTGTCTCCGGTCCGCCCCCAGCAGCGCTATCATTTTCCTGATGTACAACAAGCTAGAAGCGCTCAGCGACTCGTATGGCCTTTAAGCCGTCCTTCTTGAGTCTGGGTGCAGGCTAGGCACGGCAGTCTACAAGACACCCGCGAGAAGCGATACCGTCGCCGCTCAACTCCCACAATCACAGTATACCCTACACCACCCCGTCGACCCACTTGCAACCGTTCTGTTATTTGGGACGGGCGCTGGCGCTGGTTCTTGGGCTCTGGACCTCCCAATTATGTATTCCTCTTTCTTATCGCATAGACACGAGTATTTTCTCGCCTTGGCCTGTGAGTCGTAGATCAGACAAGGGCGTTCGTTGCCGCTAGAAGGGCCAGTGAGAGGAGGGCCGGACGGAGAGGGCGTACAATTACATGTTTGTGGGGGGCGCTTCGATTTGAGGAAGGTGGGGTGTGGTGCGACGGCTCAGTCGTCGAAGGAAAAACTGAGACCCTTGCCGCTCTTCTTTTTTTCCTTTCTGGCGTTCTGGTTCTTCTGTCTGCGCCTGGCGTCTTTGTCGGTGGGGGTGGCTTTGGCTGGAGGTGGAGGGGGGTTCTGCTGGGCCGGGGTGCGGGATTGGCGGTCGCGGCGGAGGAGGTCCTTGACGTCCTCGAGGTTAGAGCTTGCGGGGGTGGTCTTTGACTTTTTAGCGGGTGGTGGGGAGAGGGTATCGTTGTGGGGGACGGGTCCGCGGCGGGCGCGCTTGGGGGGTGCGGTGCCGGGGGCGGCGAAGTGTTCGGTGGGCGGGCGGGGTGGCGGCGGGGGATTTGTCTGCTGGGCGGCGCGCGCCTCGGCGGCCTCGGCGCGGGTGAGGTGCTTGCCGTCGCGGAGGACGACGACCTGGGCACCCGCCAGCTCGTCGTCGCTCTCCCCCGAGCCCGCGCCCTCGTCGCCGGCATCCCCCGCCGTCGACCCCGCGCCGACGAAGAGCGCATCAAACTCATCCTTAGGCGCGTCCGCCCGCGTCGTCCTGCCGAACCGCGCACCGGCGTCCACCTGCGCCTTGAGCCCCTGCAGAAAGCTCGGCGTCGCGGGCGCCACGTACGACAGCGACCGCGCCGACAGCTTCGACGTCCGCCCCGGCCCGCTCATCCTGCCAAACGCCCAAGTATGCCCACCGCTAGCAACTCCCGGAACGACAGCCGACAGTCCAATCGCAGCGCAGAGACAGCCAAGCTGATCGCAGCAAGTTCCGGCAAGGTAGAGGACTGCGGTGGGTGGCAGCAAGTGGAAATGGGATCGCAACGTCCAACACAGCCAAATCGTAAATCCGCCCAAGTCGATGCGGCAGTTAAGCAGGTCGCCTCTTCCCTCTTCCCTCTTCTTGTCGCAATACACCTGCTTGCCTGCTTCCTGCTGCTTGCCATCCACCCTGGCATTTGTCGAGCAACACCTACACCGCGGGTAGCCGTACCATGCCCTGCTGTCTTCGATAGGGCGTGTCGTGTAGCGCAACCGGCGTCTAGCTTCGAAGCGCAGCACAGCGACCGTTGCGGCCATGACTGCTTCTTGGGGCTCGTTGCCCGGTGCGTTGGGGTCTTTTTTAGCGTCGGTGCCGTGGGGCAGCTTCCAGCTGTATCCGGCCTATGTGCTGGCGCTTTTTGCCTTGCTGCGCGCGCTGCCGGTGCTTGTGGAGTACTGCTTCGCGACGCGGGGTGGCGCTCAGAAGGGCGCCGTGAAGGGGTACGTGGTGCCGGCGGTGGCCAAGCATGCTCGGTACCTGCCGGCGACGGCGAAGCATGCGTCCGAGTACAACGTGCTGTACCTGGCAGTTCGGCTGGATGCGCTCGAACGGGGTGAGCTCGACACCGGCCACGCGTTCGCGTACAAGGGGGCGCGGCTCGAGGAGGAGTTTGTCGACGAGGCGAGTGTGGCAGCGACCCGGCCGGTGCGGCCGGCGGCAGGCTCGGCGCGGTCGGCGCAGGTGCAGTTCGGGGTGGATATGGACGCGTGGCGGAGTGAGATGCGCACGGTGGAGCGCATCGAGCGTCGGCGCAAGCATGAGAAGCGCCGCCGCAACGAGACGTACGCCTGGACCTGGACCGGGCTGCGGCCGTCGAGCTACCTGCGCAGGCAGATCCCCGCCGCGCAGGACGGCACAGTGTCTGCCGCGCGCGCTCGTTGGATCGCCTCGTCCATCCTGCTCAAGCTCGCCTACGAGCTCCGCGCCCACCGCTTCCTCCGCTCCGGTCCCCAAGACCCGCGCCCAGACTCCAACCCCCAGCTCGGCCACGTCTGGACCGTCACCATCCCCGCCCTCGCCGCCCTCGCCGGCAGCAACCCGCTCACCATCCACTACTGCTTCCGGCCGCCACCTGCGCAAACACCAGACCCGACCGCACCCCCCGCCCCGCCCACACCCACAGACGTGCGAGGACCCCTCTGGCTCGTCGTCCTCGAAGTACGTGACACCTCCGCCGATCGCCAGATCTACATCCTCCAGGTGGACACGGAGGAAGACGCTGCAAGCCTTCGGCGACCCGAGTACGACCATCAGTGGACATTCCCCCGCTCCCTCCCCGCCTCTTCTTCCAACGACCGCGGTGGATTCTATCGGCTCTTTCTAAAGCACCCCTTCAAGCCGCCGCGAACCGGCCGCCAAGGGCAGAGTGGCCCTGCTGACGCCGCGGAGTTCGTGCTCGGTATACGCCTGCTGGTGCTAGTAGACCAAGAGGACGACGGGGGCACCGCCCGCGCGCCTCTTAGCGGGCTGTCTTCTCACACCGGCGGGCCGTCTGCCAAGCTCGTCAAGAAGACGATGGTCTCGCTGGACTCGGTCCACGCGGCACGGTGCGCGGGTGGGCAGGCGAGGCCGGGGCGGGCAGTGCGTCCGCTGACCGCCTGGGCGCTCTACGCGGCGCTGCTGCGGCAGCTGTTCGAGCTGCTGCTCTTTTCCAGGTGGACGACGTGGTGGACCTGGGCGCTGTGAAGGAATCCTGGGACGGCGTCGGGCTGCCTGTGCCGCTGAACGGCATCCAGCCGCGGCGGCGCATAGCACGGCCCACTCGGCGCCCGCCGCCGAATCCTGGCTCCAAAACCCGCACCCTCCCGCCAAGCCGCCACGTAGGACACCAAGCCCGCCAGCGTGCGCCGACCTGATCGCTAGTCAGGTCTCCACTCGAGCTACTCGCAGCATTACTCACCGCACTGTAGCTGCCCAGAGCATGCATAGTACGTCCGTACACACAAGGGCGTCGGCGTGGTGGTGTGATTTGGTTCCGGATACAAATACAAGTACAGCCGACCGAGACGGTCAGCCGATGCAGCCGAGGAGCTGCACTCAGGCATCGGTGAAGAGCGCGGGGAAGGCAGCGGAGATCTGGACGACGTTTTCGACGAGAGACAGGTCTAGACGCACGGTTAGCAGGGGGAGATGCGGGAGGGAAGGGGGTCAGTGCTTCGAACTTGTCGGCAGTGGTTCAGCGGCGAGAGGCAAATCGGCAGGCTGCGGCGCGGTTGATGCTGGAGCGGGGGCTACTTACCGACGTTCTCGCCGACGTCGACGGTGGTGAACTCGCGGATCTGGTCACTGCCGTCCACGGTCTCGGCGACTTTGCCGGTGACTTCGACGAAGCTGCTGCCCGAGATCTCCGAGTCCGGGTTGAGCGCCACCTCGACATTGCCCAGGTCGCTGGTCTGGATCAGCAGCGTCTGGCCCGTCAGCTTCTGCACCTTGCCCGCAATGCGCACCACCTGCCCGCGGTACTGCGCCAGCATCGACGAGTTGATCAACGGCGTAGGCTTCTCCATCTTGAACCGCGTCTGCGCTAGTACGGCAAAGTGCTTTCAGTGCCACAGAAAAGCGGTGTTAGTGGCGGTAGTAGCGGCGGTGGTGGTAGTGGTGGTCGTGGTGGTCGTGGTGGCAAAGGTGGTAGCAGCGGCGTGCAAAGACTTCTCAGCAAAGTGTTGCTTTGACTGCGCAGCAAACGCGGAAACGCGTCTCTCGCTCATTACCGCGATGAACACGTTATCGCGATACGGGCTTATTCCCGATTTGTGCGCGATCGGGAGCCGGCTTTGATAGAAAGTGTCACTATAGAAAGTGTTACTTCGCACCCTTGCCCACCAGCACCGACCAACACCAACACTAACACCAATTCACTCACCTCCACGCTGGATCCAGGGCAGCAGCCGGCCTCGCAGTACAGCGGTTCGCAGCGGCTCACGCTAACACGTCAATGCCGCTCGACGCGTTGTGCGTGCCTGCGCGCATCACTCTCCGGACAGCGCCACGGCTTGCAGCAGCCCCACGGGCCCTACATGCTACCAGGGCCAGGGCCGCACCAAGAGGAATACATCGGCATGCCGCCCAGCCAAGAATGCAATATCGCCTCTATACCACCGCATGGGCTGGCGGACGAAACGCATCACCGCTCGTGCCTCTATTCGGGCAGCCATGCTCGAGTACAATAGCATCCATACGGCGGTACGCTACCACGGACAGCGCAAATCAGAGCCGCACAGCAGAGCCATTGCCACCCACCCCTAGCTCGCCAGTCGCTGGCGAAAAAGGCAGCTCGAATGATGACGCTAAGAAGCGCGACGGGCTGACGTCCAACCCAGCCGTATCTGAATGGATGGCCTCGGTGTCGGGACGAGCACAGACGCTGTCGACGGATATGCGTAACCGCGTGTCGAATCTCTCTGCGCAGTGGAATACCTACAGCGGCTATACGGAGGTAGAGGCGCTCAAGGGGCGTATAGCGCGGCTCGAGTCGGAGCTGGACGAGGCGCGGGCGGCGCTCGCGGAAGGCAAGCGCACCTACTTGTCGGCGGTCTCGAACCGGAGCGCGTCGCAGAAGGAGATCAACGACCTGCTGTCGCGCAAGTCGAGCTGGTCGGACGCAGATCTCTCGCGGTACACCGAGCTGCTGCGGCAGGAGCATGCGCTGTCGCGCGGCGAGCAGGAGGCGGAGAAGCGGCTGGAACAGCAGGAGCGCCAGGTGCAGGACCAGTTCGACGAGCTGATGAAGAGCGTCATGCTCCGCTACCACGAGGAGCAGATCTGGAGCGACCGTGTCCGCGGCCTCAGCACCTGGGGCAGCTTCGCCGTCGCCGGGCTCAACGCGCTCCTCTTCCTCCTCGCCATCCTCCTCGTCGAGCCCTACAAGCGCAAGAAACTCGCCCAGACCTTCGAGTCCCGCCTGCTCCAGGGCGAGGAACACTCCCGCCAGCTCATCCAGCAGACCATCGCCCAGTTCGAGCACAAGCTCGACGCAGTAGCCCTCCCCATCACCCCCGCCGCCAGCCCACGCCTACCGCCGCCAGACCCGTCCGAAGCGCACACCACCTCCGCCCTCCCCACCGACGCGATGCACTTCGCCGCCGTCGACCCCGACACTCAGGCGAGGCGTAGCGACGAACAGCTGGTCTTTGCCTCCACCGTGGGTGTCGTCGTCGGCGCCGCCCTCTCCGCCCTGATCGGCCTCTGTTGGGGCTCGTGATCCCTACCCCGCCACAGCGCAGCACAATTCTAGACAGTGCCGATCCACGACCCGATCGCAGCGGTTTTGTGTAGGTCGGCAGGTAATAGTTCCAGGAAAACATGCATGTACGGCACCAGACAAGCGGTTTCACCTCTTGGAAACAGGGAGAAAGGTCGAGCTGAAAGGTGGAGGATAAGAGCAGAAGGGAAGCGGGAGGCGGGAGGCAGCTAGAAAATGACGTCCTCGTCCTTGCCGCCGGATAGGAGGTCGGTGTTTCTTTCGGGCTGGCTGCTAGTGTCGTTGGTGCCCGCCTCGTCGGCGGCTTGGTCGGCCTCGTGCTGAGCCAGGGCGCGCTGCTTGTCGCTCGCCTGGGCCTTCTCCTTCTTTTTCGCCTGCACTTTTTTAAGACGGAAGAACTCTTCTCGGTCGGCCTCGTCGAGCTCAGAGACAATGTAGCTGATGGTGTTTTCCAGGCGTGGGATGATGACGTGCTCGATGGCGTTCACTCTGCGGTTGGTCATGCGGATGACCTCGTCGAGGATGACAAAGGCGGTCTGCAGGCTAGCGAGTTCCACGAGCACCTGCAGTGCTTTGGTATACGTCTCTCTGGCCTTGCTGACCTGCTGGCCACCGCGCGAAAGGCCTGTCAGCGCAAACTCGCCGCCATTGCCCGACGGTCCGCCCGACTTGGTATCCTTGACGTCCGCCTCAAACGCGGGCAGGATGACACCAGAGACGTTCTCCTGCTTGGCACGCACGCGGAACGAAGCCGACTTGACCGACTCCTGGACGATATACCCAATGTCGCCGGTCGCATACTGCACCTCGGCCAGGCTGAAAGACGCCACCTGCATCACCTTGCCCATCTTGCGCTTCGCCTCGTCGATTTTGGTCGTAATGGTGCGGAACCGCTTGGTCAACGCATCCGCCTTCTTCTTGAGCAGTGAATGGCCCGTCTGCGCCCCCTTCAGCCGCGTCTTGGTCGACCCCAAAGCCTGCCGTGTCGGAAACACCGCCTCTCGCTGGCCTTTACCAGACGACATCCTGTCTCTCCTCTTGCCGTCGCGCGTATACGAGCCAGAATGACGAGGTCAAATCGCAGTGAAAGCCTGCTAACCCACACCACGTACCAGCGGCGATCAGAGCGATTTGTTGGGAGTAGCCTATGTATAGATGTTCCGCTGGGCAGCAGTCAGGTGGCGATGGACGTTGATGGACGTCGATGAACGTCGATAGATAGATGGTAGCTGGGCGGTGTGGAAAAGATCGATGGGCGATCTTCAGTGATGGTGATGGCTGACCCCTGATGGGGCTTGGGCCATCTTCACCTTGATATCGGGGCAGAACGACAGGATCGGCAGCCCGATGGCCTGACTGCTGCGCGTTGATTGCATGTCGAAATGCGCTCTTTGGCGGCCACGCTTTGGATCTTCTCGACGTGCACCTATCTGCCAGCCTTGGTCCCGCCCCTACGTCCCCCGTCTCACCAGCGCGTCTGTCGACAAGAGCACAAAGCAGTACGTACAGGCGGCGCACGAAGCGGTACGCAACGGACTGGATGCGAGCTCTGCCACGCGCTACAGCCTCTGCTCCGCGCCAGCGCCAACGCCAACGCGACAGGAGCGTCACGGCTGCCTCACCCCCGTCCCAGCCACCTTGCTGACAGCCAGCATGGACGACGACATCGAAATGGAGGAGGAGCACGAACAAGAGCACGTCGACGAGAATGAGTACGACGACCAGGACGACGATCAAGAGGATAACATCGACCAGCCTTCTGACGACGGTATGGACGACGACGACAACGACAACGATGACGATGCCGATGCAGACGACGATGACGACGACGACGACGACGACGACGACGATCCGGATCACGATAACGATGCCGACCAGGACGATGCGTCTGAGACCGGCGCTGCGTCCCGCGACGGCTTTCCCCCGTCTTCGCAGCAGCTTGCTCTGTCGGCCGCTACCTACTTTCGCAAGGTCGAAGAGCGCCGCAAGCTGTTCCAACCCCCGCCTGCCTGTCTGCAAACGCAGCTTGGCTATCACATCGAACCCATGGCCGCAGCGCCACATGCCGCGCATGTCCACGCCATGGCCCTCTCCTTGGATGGCCAGACTCTGCTCACCGGCGGCTCTGACGGCTTCGTCCGCAAGTACGATGTCTATGCTACCATGAATGGCAAGTCCATGTTGACCCAGAATGTCCGGCATGGCTTCGTGGAGGGGATCACCAGGGGAGGTGTCCTCTCCGCCTTCTGGCCCAACGAAGAGGTCTTCTCGTCCTCCTCATCGCACCTTCCATCGGAAAAGGAGCGCCCAGTCGGCGTCGTTCACAGCCTCGCCATCCAGCAGGATGCGCTGTGGGGCATGACCGGCTCAGAATCCGGCAACATCCATCTCTACGGCGTCAGACACGACCCAGGCACTACCAGGCACGTGTTCCGCAAGCACAAGGGCGCTGTATCTGCCCTTGCCATCGCCAACGACGAAAAAACCATGATCTCTGGCGGCTGGGATCGAGGCGTCCACCAGTGGGATCTCAACACCGGCCAAGTGGTCAGGTCTTTCCCAGGGCATGCCGGCCAAATCTCCAGCCTCTCCTTCCGACCAATAGGAGCCGCTTCCACCTCTCGCGCTTCAACCCGCCGTGGCAGCCCCACTGTCTCGATTCATGCTTCAGCAGTGGCCGACGAGGACCACGCGAACTCTCCCACGCCGCCGGCATCCCTGCCAAGGCCCCTCGCCGAACGAGAAGATGAGCCCGGCGCGGACGGCGCGACGCCTGCACCGCAGCAGGCGAACGTAAAACGTGAGGAAGACGGCCGCATAGCTGATCACGAGGCGCCACCCTCTTCAGACGCAGCATCACTTGCCAAGCCTGCGGCCCCCCCAGATTTGCATCAGCCGTCAGAGCGACAGGATACGGTCGATCTGACCGGTGACTCGCCCACATCAGCAGCTGGAAACGAGCAGGCATCCGGTACGGATTCCGATGGCCACACGGCCAAGGGGAAACGGAGGGGCGCAGACACCGTCGCTGACAGCAGCAAAGCAAAAGCGGACGCCGGTAAGGATCAAGGGAGCTCCGATGCCGCGATACAAGCGGCAGGCGGTGGCTCGTCTGCGGATGGGAGCCAGCCTGCCTCCATGTCGGGGACCGACGCGGCCACGGCCGTTTCGGCGCCTGCGACCAACGCCGCCAATGGCACTGACGATCCTACCGAGGAGGAGCTCGCGTTCGAGGCGGAACTCAACGCCAGCCTCGGGCTGTCGCTCGAGGGCAGCGGGGCGACCAAGGCGGACGGCAGTCGCGTCGGCGGCGGTGCAGCGCCCACAGCCGACGGACAGGCGGCTAACTCTGGCGCCGCGATACTAGCAGGTGCCGATGAGGATCTGGAGGGCGACGCAGAAGACGACCTCTTCGGCGGTGATACACCGCCGCCGCCAAGCTCCCTGGACAAGGCGCGCGAAAGGAACGGCGCCACCAAGCAAAAGCCCAACGGCTCCGGCGGTGCCAATGGTGCCACCGCATCCGGCACCGGCGGCAACGATACCGACGGCGACGATTCGCTCTTCGGTGACGGCGACGACGATGGAGACGCCGATGCCGATGCCGATGCCGATGCCGATCTCGATGCGGAGCCTGACGCCGATGGAGACGGTGATAGAGAGGCCGATGCCGATGCCGAGGCGGAAGGCGAGGATGCAGAGGGCGAAGCGGACGAGGTTGATGCCGCCTCTTCGGACGAAGATATGCCGCTGGCAGGGCGGACGATGGCCAAGAATCCTTCGTCACAGGGTGCCATGCTCCCCGGCGGGTTTGCCGGCACGGCCTCGCCTTTGCTGCCGCCAGCTCTGCCGATGGGCAACACCGCTCATGCCAAGACCGACTTGGCAGCGTTGAAGACCGAGGCGGCGGGAGAGGCGGCAGCTGCGCCTGGCGACGGTGCTTCAAAGAAGGCACTGCCCAAGCCGGCGTTTGGCGGGTTCAGTACCGCCTCGTCGTTCGATGCGCCGCTTTCGACGTTCAGCCCGGACGTGATGATGACGACGTCGCTGTCGGGCCAGGTGATCTTGTGGGATCTGCGGTGTCCGAGCTACCTTCCCGCGTCTGGCTCCGCAGCCAACGGCGCGGCGGGCGCGGGGGATGGGAAGCCCAGGGGTGTGCACTCGCTGCCGCTGCCGCAGCGGGTTCCGCCGTGGTGCCAGTCGGCCATTTTCAACGCGGACGGGGACAAGGTCTTTGTCGGGCGGCGCAACGAATCGGTCGACGAGTGGGACCTGCGGATGCCCGGCCCGCGCTTCCTGCGCTCGCTGCGGCTGCCGTCCGGCTCTGGGCCGGTCTACTCGCTGACGCCCATGCCCAACTCGCGGCACATCATCACCGGCTCGTACGACAACATCCGCCTCTGGGACACCGAGTTCGTCCCCGGCCCCGGCCAGGCCGGCGAACTCAAGGTCCCCTTCAAGATCGTCGCCGGCCATCACGGCGCCAACCTCGCTGCCGTGCTGGTGGACAACAGCGCCAGCTTCCTCATCGCCGCCTCCGGCGACCGCGGCTGGATGGGCTCCACCACCGAGGCCGTCATCCTCCACGACATCAAGCCCATCCTCTAGCGCCCAGCCCACCCAGCGCCGCCTACACTTGTACTGCACCCACCCGCTCGCCGCACAGCGCCCGCCTCGGCTCGAGCCTGTACTTTTATCCACTCTCCGATTTTCTCAGCAGATGTGGGTCTGACATCAGCAGATTGTGAGATACTACGCGAGGATAGGAACGCTGTGAGGAGTATGCGGGAAAGGAGGATGCATGATTGCCGCAGCAGCGATCGCGGTCGGACTGCGATTCCCTGTCAACAAAGGCCCCGTGTAGCAAGTGTTGCTGATTGTGGTGCTGCCGTATGTTTCTGAGTGCGTCTTGTGCCGCTGCTGAGCGATCCCTGTCTCCGTGGTTGTACTCTGCATCGCTAGGCGTGCAGAGGGTTCCACGGTACGGCCGGCTTGTGTAAATATGTCGACATTTGACAGCTCTCCGCATCATCGCCTTTTGACTCTCGCTTGCACACCTCATTGCTCACTACACAGTCAATGCTGTCCTCCCAGATCGCAGCAGAGCATGGAAGTCTGTCCCTCTGGAGTTCATCCAAAGTTTCATAGCGTCTATTCCTAGAAGACTGGAGGCAGTTCGAGCTGCCAAAGGGCGCCCTACGAAGTACTGAAGATGACCCTTAATTTGGATTGAGGAAAAGAAAAGATCGGCCAGCTATTTTTGCCGTGATTTCCTATCGCATCCACACAAAAGTCACATAACTGTGTAGCCCTGAAGCACAGTTTTCGAACAGTATAACACACCACGCTCTCTGCATGATGCTGAGTGGTCTCTTGATGAGGATGTGTGGCCATCTCGGGCTTTTCAGGCTTAATGGTGGGGCAGTATTGGACGCGGCTGTATAGGAGTCTTGAAGTTGTATCCTATTCCAGCCCATAGCATGGTGCTTTCCCGGCCATTCTGGATGCGGTGCATCATGCGCCTTCGCTGCAGCAGCGAGCCTTTGCGCACACTGGTACGGAGCGTGCTGCTGCAGCTTCCTATGGTTATACAGGTTTCATCTGTTCATAGGATCTTGCGCCAATCCAGGTCGTTGTATTACCTTGCCCATGTGCGCCGAGCCCATATGTTCCTTCTGCTCAGGGCCATGCACGCAGGCACATACAGTACCGGTTCATAAAGATTGCCGCCGCGCTACTTCATATTAAATTTTGATTTGCACCAGTGACATGGTCCGCTATGCCGATGCAGATTGCAGCATGATCTTCCTATCAACCCTCCGCCAGAACGTCACCATGGTTGGCCGGAAGTGGCTAACAGAAACACAACGCAAGCAAATTTGTGATTACGTGGAGTTAGGCCTGACTTACGCAGAGAGCGCAAAGGTCATGCAGGTCAGCAAAGATACTGTTGGCCGAACAGTACGCCATGCACGTGCAACTCGTACATTCCGGTACACAAAGCCACCAGGCCGGAAGCCACGCATAACTGCACGGCAGAAGCGCAGGAGACAACTCACCATGCACTGTCTGGTCTCCCGACAACTCAATGTCGAGGTTCCAGGAAAAGGCAGCCGCTATGAAGGCCCATGCCGGGACCTGTCCCCACGCGGCGAGATGCACAGGCCGCGGCTATATGAAGGCGGCTAGTTCGAGCCGTGACACAAGGCAATGGTGCGGTGGGGGCTGAGATGTAAGGCAATGTATGTGCAAAGAGCGGTGCGGAGTGCGGACAAGCGAGTGTCTATGGACGGGCGGAAGCGGTTATGGGGCCAGGAAACAAGAGTGCGACAGTAAGCGACGTGACTTGGGAAACGGCGGGGGCGGATCTAGGCCTCTACGATGTCGCTCTTCTTGGGCTTGGGCGCGTCGCCGTTGCGGATCTGCTTGCCCTGCGCGTGGATCTGCTTGACCGACTCGTCGCGGAGGATGCCGAGGCCGGTCTCGGCGCGCGCGAGCTCGAGCACGTCGTCCAGAGGCACGAGGCCGTCATTGTCGACATCCAGCTTGTCGACCAGCTTCTCAATGATCTCGTCATCGGGCTTGTGCTTGATCAGCCGCAGCGCCTGTCCCAGGTCGTCCACCGAGATCTTGCCCGTCGGCGACGCCTCGATCAGGTTCATGCGCGATCCAACATCCCGGTCGTACTCCTCAAGCTGGTCGTCGATCTTCTCCAACATGGACTTGATGCGCTTCGTCATGGTGCGTGTCGAAGAGGAGGACGTGGAGCTGCCTTCCGGGGAGGCCTCTGCCTCCGCTGTGGGGCTTTCGGTGGAAGGATCGTTAACCTCTTTGATCAACTGGGCAAGCTCCTCACGCTCCTTGAGAACGGATGACTTGGCCGAGAGAATGCTCAGAGCCTCGCCCAGTTCGGTGAGCTGCTCGTTGGTCATTCTGGCGTCTTCCACAGCCGGATCAGTCTCTTGCTTGGGCAGCAGGGAGCGAGCCTCCTCTTCTTCCTGGGCGAGCCGCGCCTGTTCTGCGTTTCTACGCTCCTTGTCTGCCTCCCTCGCGGCGGCCTCTTCCTGCTCTTGCTCTGCTTCGTCTTCGATGAGCTCCTCTTGCTGCTGCAACACTTCAAGACGCTGCTTGTTCGTTGCGCCCTCTTTGTTGACGTTGAGCTCGGCTTCGTTGACCAGGTTGTCGGGCAAGCTGCTGAGCGTCAGCTCGAGGCTGCGTAGATGCGACTGGGCTTCATCGTTCGTCCCGGCAGCGACATAGTTGAACGCTTTGCTGAGGACCAGCAAAGTCCCGCTAACCTTCTTGTGAACGTGCAAGTCGATCCACTGGAGCAGCTCCTGCTTCAATCGATCTTCGGACAGGTTGGTGGTCTGGATACCTCTGTTGGCGCAGGCACTAACTAGCTCAGGCTGTGACATGTTGTCGACGCCTTCCATGGAGATGACAATGTCGTCTTGTCGGATGCGGTTGAGTTTGTGCCGAATCTGGTAGCGGAGGTAGTTGTCCGTACCGAAAGCATGGATCTGCATGTATCTGCAGACACTAACGAGCTGCGGCCGTGTAAGATTGTCAAGCGTAAGGTCATCCTCAAAGAGCTGTGCCACTTTGATGATGTCTTCGTTGCTAGGCGCTTCGCCGGTGGATCTGACCTTGCGGAAAAACTCCTTGAACTCCTCGGAGGTCTTGACCTTGTCTGTGGCCTGCAGGCCGCCTTCCTTGATGGTCTCTTGGAGGAACTTTGCCATCTCGAGGCGCATCTTGATGACACCCCTACGTTTGGATTCGGCCGAAAACTTGCTCTCAAAGGTACTGGGAAGCATGTTGGGGAAGATCTTGATGGCAACAGGCAACAGCAACTCGCCTGCAGGGATGATGATGAAGGGGACAAAGGGGATTAAACGCAAAAGGTCGGCAAAAGTCCTCTTGAGCTGTCGCTTTTCCCTCCTAGTGAGACTGTATCCGAGCATCAGTCTGCGCAAGAGACGAGAAGAGATTCGGACCTCCTTGGCAAGCAGCTTGGAACCGTGCCAGTAATGCAACGCCTCTTCCTTGACCTTGGCCCATATACGGGTGGTCAGCGGCAGCTTGGCTTTCAACTTCTCCAGCTCCTTGGCCTCCTTGGCCTTCTCTTCGGCCAGCATGATCTGGGAGGCCGAAGTCTGGTTGGCGGCGGCGCCGAGCTCGCCAGCGGTGTCAGAGGACACGGGCAGCGGGCTCACTGGGCTAGCGGCAGACGGTGCGCTCGGAGGCGCACCAGCCGACTGCCCCTCGTACCGAGTTGAGCTGGCCTTGCCATTCTGAGGCACCGTGGGGGGCGGATACGCGTCCTTGGTGGCACTGGACGTTGAGCGCTGCTGAGTATCAGTAGACTGAAAGCGGACTTGTCTACGTGAGACTAAAGGCTGCGCCTCGTCCGCCTTGCGTCGCTGATGGTAGTGCTTTACGAGAGCTGTAGAGAAGCCAGCGGTCTGCGGACGCAAACCGGGGACGAAGATCTGCAAGACATCGACCTGGCTATGGGGCCGAAGCGCGGGTCGTGCACGGCCAGCAGCAGCGAGGGAGCCGGTGGCCCAAGCAAGACCTTTGTTCGCCAAATAAGCACTCGGGTTGGAAGCCGCCATGATAGAGGTAGACGTTCGAGCCGGAGTTGCGCTCAGCAGAGTCAAGAGTTCGCGGCACGCTACCGACGAAGGAGCCGGTGATGGCTAGTGCGAAATGGCCGGCCAGTCCTTCGGTCGTCGAGAGCAATGGACAGTGTGGTAGGTCTGCGAATAAGTGGGTAGGAAAATGCTTGATGGGTGGCGGGAAGGTCGAGGCGGCGAGAATTGTGAATGGAAGTGCACAGCCTGAACCGGCGCAAGAAGATCAGAGTGGAGAAGGGCTAGCGAAGGGCCAATCGAACGGCTTGCGCAAAGAGCTCATGCTGCGCAAATGCGTACCGGCCGTGAGCAACGGAGGCTTGAGGCTTGATCTTGCCCTAATCCCAAATTCCCACATCGGGCCTTAGATCTGTGAACCCACGCATCTTAGACACGAAGCTTGCGCGGCCGACTCGCAGATGGTCCTGCTCTTCCGTACCGCTCAAGCAACTCAGTGAACGTTGTAGCACCCCTTTCGCTGGCTATCGCTGTACCGTACATACATAGCTGTGCTTTTCACGCCACCCAGAAGCCAGAAACACAGTCAGATACAGCGCTGAATCTTTCAGACGCTCGTGACGGGTAATGCAGTTGACTAAGAAGACGTCCCCGCTTTTAGCCGCGCGAGCGAGAGCTTCCAGAGAACTTCGGGTCTAACAACACCGCATTCCTTTCGAGTGTTGTTCATGTGGATGTGGACCTTCTTATGAACTACCGAACAACGTGTAGCAGCGTATGTTTCGGGCTAGTCTACGAAGGCTTGTCGCTCCATCGACCTTGATTGCAAGGCCCAGGCCGCCGAGAATGACACAGACGCCGCTGTTCATCGACATTGGCGTCAACCTTACCGATCCGGTCTTTCGGGGGAAGTACCACGGCAAGCAGGCGCACGAGGATGACTTCGACATTGTGCGCGAGCGGGCGAACCGCGCCGGCGTGGCCGTGCAGATCCTTACCGGGGGCAGCCTTGCAGAATCCAGAGACGCGCTCGAGTTGGCGAAGCGCTACGAGGGCTTCTACTCGACGGCAGGCTGCCACCCTACGCGGACCTCCGAGATGGAAGCGTACCCTGCTGGGCCCGCGGCGTATCTGGCCGAGATCGAGCAGCTGATTAAGTCGTCGAGGCCTTCCGTGCTCGCTGGGTCCGCTGCTGCCGGCAGTTCCAGCCCGGCAGGCAAGATCGTAGCTGTGGGAGAGTGCGGGCTCGACTACGACCGGTTGCACTTCTCGCCCGCCGAGGTGCAGAGGAAGCACTTCGGAACGCAGCTGGATCTCGCCGTCCGGACACAGCTGCCGCTCTTCCTGCATTCGAGGGCCGCACATCGAGACTTTGTCGACATTCTGCAGCCGCGGGTCGACGAGATCCACGCTGCGTTGAGCAGCACCCCCTCCGCTCGTCCGCATCCGCACGACGAGGCAGCCAAGCGCGTCGGCGTGGTGCACAGCTTCACCGGCACCGTGGAAGAGGTCGACGAGCTGCTCCAGCTCGGTCTCTTCATCGGTATCAACGGCTGCTCTCTGAAAACCAGAGAAAACCTCGATGTCGCTAGGCGCGTACCTCTCTCGCGGCTGATGCTCGAAACGGGTAAGTCCATCATCGCATTGCGCACCCTTTCCATGTGTACTTACTAACGCCTCCTTTACGCTTTGCTTGCTGCGGTCGCTGCGATACAGACGCTCCGTGGTGCGACCCGAGGTCGACACACGCGTCGAGCGCGCACATCGACGCGTTCAAGCAGTCGCACCCGGACCTGGCCGCGCTCTACCAGCCCGCCAGCGTCAAAAAGGAGCGGTGGAACGCCGAGTCGCTGGTCAAAGGCCGCAACGAGCCGTGCCTGATCGGTCTGATCGCCGCCACCGTCGCCAGCGTCAAGGGCATCTCCATCGACGAGGTCGCCACCGCCGCCCGCACCAACACGGAATGGCTCTTCAACATCACAACGTGACAGCGCAGCGTACCCGCCCACACCGTCTTTCAATACCCGGACGAAAGCAAAGCTCGTGAACGGCGCCACCTAGGCGCGCTGTACAGAGACGCCGCTAGGTCAATGCCATCGTCCGCCTGGAGAAGAGTCAGACTCGGGTCACGAATCCGTATCTCCGACCGAACCTGCCGGTGAAATACCTGCAAGCCGGCGATGTTGCATTGTCCGAGGGAAAGGGTAACAGCATGGCTGCAGCTATGTACACAACATGGAAGCGTAGACGAGAAAGATGCTTAGAGCAAACAGACGACACCTCGCGGACGCGGCAACGCGTAAAGCAACGAGAGGAGGTGCAGTCTTGTGCCAGGTCGCACCTAGACCAAACAAGGTATGCCGCGAAAGATCGATGCATGGAAAGCGGCCATGCTAGGAGCCGTTCAACTCTCCGTAGACCACTTCGTGCAACGGGGTGGTCGGCAGCATCTGCGGCGGATTGTAAATTTGGTACATGACGGGTTTCGGCGTACCGTCGAACTCGTACAGTAGCAGTGTATACGCTGACGCTCCAAAGTGGGTGTCGAGGTGGATCTCGAACCCTTTCATGTCCTCGACTTGATCGTAGCTTTGGATGTAATTTGAATTCTCTGCGCAACGATCTGAAATCTGTTGGCGACCGTCTCCTTTGAAAATATTGAGGGTGAGGGTGTTGTTCGAGTTCAAAAGATAGGTACCGTGCTGCCAAATCAGCTGGGCCGAGACACAGTTGGGCTTAGCCGGGTTGTCGTTGTACAGATAGAGTGCCTGCTCCCAGAAGCCGTCGTCGGTGAAACTGTACGACTGGCCTGCCGTCAGCGGGTAGGTGAACGAGTTGCTAGCCGGATTGAAGAAGTTCATGCCGGTCACAACGTGGCCAGCGCCGGTGCTCCAGGTGCCTGCCAACGTGGTGATATTGTTGGGGTCGCCGATCCCATATGTCTGAGCGGATGCGGCGGGGAGACGTGCCACAGCGGCAAACAGCGCTGAAGCGCAAACTATCCTTGAGATAGAGCTGAGCATTGCGTAGATAGGCGCGTCTCGCTGCTATTAGGCGTTGCAGAAGTGTGCAGAAAGTGCTATCTCCTGATCCCAAGTTAACGTAGGCGGAAACAATAGCGTAGTATGGAGCGTACCAAACGTCGACGGATAGTGTATCAGAGAGTTAGACAGCCAATACCAGCAGGTTAGAGGGCGTAAAGTCGGCTTTGTCTGCCTAGTACTTGTGCAGCGACCTCGAAATGTAACGGCGCAAGGTTGGCGTAAGTGACTGAAAAGCGCAGCAATGGTGTGGTGGGCAAGGGGTATAAGACGTCCGAAGTCGACGTTCGAGACAAAACTCGAAGCGTTGTAGGATGCTGGAAAAGGTCAACGTCGAAGACGGAGTCGATAAAGAAGCTGGGAGTTGAAGGAGAAGCGCGAGGCTGAGATACTTGGAGGAAAGGTGTTCATTTACGCTGAAGCAACAACCGGCGGCCCTGCAATACGGTCAATGCTTAGGCAATTCAATTTGGCCCCACATGGGCGGTAATGTCTACGCCAAACCCTGCACTTTCTCGTACACGAAATCGTGAAATCGCATGGGTTCTTTTATCGCAGTCCGTTAGGCGCTAGCAACGTCGGCATTACTAGCTTTAAATACAAAACCCGCCGAAACGCATGCGGGAGGCCGGGGATGCATGACCAAATAACGTACGTCCATACTCGACAAATACACGTACTGGAGTTCATTTTGAACTGAGCCCCTTTTGCACAGCAGGTAGGCTGTGTCCATTTCCGTGCTGGCATGCCGGGTTGGGATGGCTGTTGAGTTTATTAAGCTCGCGCCGGTGTTCCGTAAGGTGAGATGCAGCACACCAGCAAAGCACACACACAGCACATGCACCACCAGCATTCCTTTTGTCTATCTGCAAAGCAAGCAATGAGCCAGATACTGACTTGCAACGCTAGCTTTACGGTGCTGCTACGCGTTAAAAGTGACAGTCTGCAGAGAGGTGTTCCAATCGATGGTGGGAGCGACTTGTGACGCCGCCGGTACAGCCAACTGATATGCAAAACCAGCGGCGGAGCGACCCACGCCTGACGTGTTTTCCTCACCTTGGATTCAAATCACGCGTTCGCGCTCGAACTCAAACCAGCAAATGAGGTAATAAGGTGTTAAATTATGCCAAGGTATCAATCTATAGGTAGGGTGTGATAGGTTCTATAAGAGATCCTTCCATGATAGCATGTGGTGGAGCCAGCCGCTGCTGTGTTACACGCTAACGAAAGCCCTCCAGCACCGTCTCGCACTGGAACCAGCATCGCTGTTGGGAAAAGACGAAACCCGCAGAGTCGTCCGGTTCGTCGAGGCCTCCGGCCGTTGCAAGAGATGCCTTACCGGGATCGGCCAGATCAATCCGGATTCCTGCACAGTGAGGTGCTCGCTTGAGGGAGCGAGTGGAACGTACTGAGCTCGAGTCTGAGCCTCCTTTCCAATGGAAGCGGCTTCGGTTGATTAGGTTCCGTCGCAGCAGACTGCCGGCTTTGGGCTCCTTGGCACGACGGAACGTCGCTGGCGCCTCAATATCTCGTTCCGCGTCGGAGGATGGAAGAGACTCCCTCTGCACCAGAGTTCTGGCTCGCTTGCTTTCCTTCTGCCATCCTTCAGGCGCTTCAGCTCCATGTCGCCTCGGCTTACATGTTGATGTCGCGCCTCCCTCGATCCGTTCACCACCCATCTCGCTTGAGATCTTACGCGGACAATCAAGAGGGTATAGCGCCAAACTGCGTTCAGAGCACGATCCGCGCCACTCGTTTTCGAGACCCTCGCATCCCCTCGAATCTCGAGCATCACGAGGTGGCCATGTTTCGGTCGTGGTAAGGGTGGCAGAAGGCCAGGAGGCGCCTACGGTCGGTGTTATACCGGGTTCAGATAGCGAGCTAACGCTAGTATCCGCCATTCTATCAGATTCGCTGTCTTCCAGCCATGACTCTGCGCTTGAAGGCGCCATCTCCGCGTGCGCTAGAATGTCTTGGGCGGATTCGTATGGCTGACGCGGCAAGCGAGCAGGCAGCTGCTCTCCAGACGAGGGGTTCATCCTTTCGTGATCGATGCTGACATCCATAGATGAGTTGTCGGCCTCCGACAAGTAATCCAAATCCGTCGCTGCAGATGCGTCGCAGAGTTTGTCGATGTTGAAGTCAAGGTGTCGTCTTGCGGACCAGCCGGAACAGCGGAAATCGTGAGGAGCGCTCAGAAAAACATGCATCTTGGTCGGAGCCAAAGCGGTTGCTAAAAAGTCTTCGAGCCGCTCGTCACTGACCATCATGCGTACCAGCTTGCGTTCCCAGTTGCTGATCGTCTTCTCCCTCGCAAGCTTCCGGGTATTTTCGGCTTCGGATGATAGGAAAGAGAAAGAGGGAACACGCTCCTCCGCTCTACCATGTTCGGGCATTTGCAACAGATGTTCAAGCTGATCCTCGATGCTGTCGTGAGAAGAATGAACTACCTCCGCTAAGTCGATCAAGAAGGTCGCTTTCGGCATCGTCGCGCTCGAGCCGAACACGACAAGAAGACGAAGATCGGCTGTGTGTGGTCTCGACGAAGGGCCTTCCCCTTTATCGCTGGCTGTCTCGCCGAGCTGCCCTATGGCGTTTTGGATCTGGGCACAAATGCCGTTGAGCTTGTTAAGCATCTTGTTTACCTTTCTCTGTCGAGCTGAGCTGTTTCGTTCCCTCTCCCCGTGCTCCTGTATGGCATTCTGCCTATGCTTTTGCTTCCTCAGTAAGCTGACTGGATCGGACACCTGACCTTTTGCAAAAAGTAGGTGATGTAGTACACACTCTGCAAGACGGGCTGTCAGCTCATTGCAGTGTGACGCGCTCTGTGCCTTGCTAGCCTCCGGGTTGGCTAGCAACAAAGCCTGGCACACTTGATTCTGAGATATAGAGTCGAGACGACTGGCACAGGAGAGTAATTGACCGGTTCGCTGGTGTGACCGCTGCGTGGCCATGTTCGGTCCAAGCGACAGGGTGGGCACATCAGCCCTTGCCGAGTGACTGCAGTGTGAGCCGCCTTTTCGAGGCCGACATGTTGCCCCATGCTGCGGGGCCTCTAACATGATATCTTGCACCGTAAGCCTTCAAGATTGACTCGAATCTCAGCAGCGCAGGTAGACCGTCATGCCAAGGATGGGTGCAGCGATGGTCTCAGGACCATACATGGGCGAGTTGAAGCCCCCGCTATTGGATTTGCGTACGGATCCTCGCCTTCGTCAAGAGTAGCTGGGGTGTGCGCCCAACCTGGGCAGAGATGATGGTAAGCAGGCATAAGGCGCACTACTGATGGTGTTCAACATACGCTTTCCACAAGCCAAACACAATACTCGGAAGATGACTTAACACTCGGTTTTGTACCGCGTAGTTTCATCACGTGACTTGTTGAAAAAGGTGTCTCGTACGGCTGGGAATTGGGCGGTAGCCCATATGATCACCAGTAGAATGATTTCTTATTGAGAGCCTGAATACTAATCTGAAAGTTGTCAATACATGTGTCTGGGCAGTGTCGAGCTGGAAGTACGCGCCAGGAAGAATCATAATAATGTGCGGCCAGCACAGGCCATTCGAGTGGTTGGCCACGTCTCTTCAGCGTTTGAGCGGAATCAAGCCAGTCGGGCCTGAGACCATCATCGCAGATGCACACATCATTGTGTTGCTCTTCCATCCTCCTCTCACCGATTGCTCTCACAGATCCTCTCACATCCTTCGACCCTCGTTTCGTTGTGCGCTTAGCACTGGTCTCATTTCCTGAGCACCACGAGTGGAAACCTTCCGTCTGCGCTTGTGGTAACGTCCCGCTTCAGCCAGCTGCCCTCATTGGGATCAAGTCATTGCCGAGCTCTTCTGACGCCCAGTCTGCATCCTTGCCAGAGACAACGTCAGCGACGGTCGCCACACTATCGGACTGCTGCTTAGTCCGGCACTTATAGATCCCTTCACTCGCTGAGAGCCTTCTCTTTCGTTTCCTTGAGAATTCAAGAGTAGCCTCGCCGGGATGCAGATGCTTACCAAGTTCGAGTCCAAGTCAAACAGAGTAAAGGGCATTGCCTTCCATCCTAGGCTTCCTCTCCTGGCGGCTTCCCTCCACAACGGCTCCATTCAACTGTGGAATTACCAGACAGGAACCATATACGACCGACTCGAAGAGCATGATGGTCCAGTGCGAGGCATCTGCTTTCACCCATCGCAACCGCTCCTAGTGAGTGGCGGTGATGACTACAAGATCAAGGTGTGGAACCACAAGACGCGCAAATGTCTCTTCACCCTGAATGGACATCTGGACTATGTCCGAACCGTTTTCTTTCATCACGAACATCCTTGGATTCTTAGTGCTTCGGATGATCAGACCATTCGCATCTGGAACTGGCAGAGCAGAACCTGCATTGCCATTCTTACCGGTCATAACCACTATATCATGTGTGCTCAATTCCACCCTAAAGAAGACCTCATCGTGTCGGCGTCCATGGATCAGACTGTCCGGGTCTGGGACATCAGCGGACTGCGCAAGAAGAACACCACCGCGCAGCCTATGAGCATTGAGGAGCAGATTGCTCGAGCCAACAATGGACAAGCCGATCTTTTCGGCAACACAGATGCCATGGTCAAGTACGTTCTGGAAGGACACGACAGGGGTGTCAACTGGGCTTCTTTCCACCCCACCCTACCCCTTATCGTCTCCGCCGGCGACGACCGACAGATCAAACTGTGGAGAATGTCGGACACCAAGGCTTGGGAAGTGGATACGTGCCGTGGCCACTTCAACAACGTATCCTGTGCTCTGTTCCATCCTCGACACGAGCTTATCATTTCTGACGCTGAGGACAAGACCATCCGAGTTTGGGACATGGGCAAGAGGACTGCTGTACAGACGTTCCGACGCGAGTCCGACAGATTCTGGGTATTGACGGCGCACCCCACCTTGAACCTCTTTGCTGCAGGTCACGACAACGGTTTGATTGTCTTTAAACTTGAAAGAGAGCGCCCCGCCTTCTCAGTGCACCAGAGTCAGCTCTTCTACATTCGAGACAAGCAAGTTCGGTCGCTCGACTTCAATACTGGGGTAGACCAAGCCTTGTTGAGTGTAAAACGTCTCGGCAACCAATATGTCCCCCCTCGTACGCTGAGCTACAATCCGGCAGAGAGATCGGCCATTATCACCTCTGTCAACGGCGATCAGGGGGTATTCGACGTCGCGCCCCTGCCTCGAGAGGCTGGCGGCGACCTGGGCGAGTCTTCGAGCGTCGGCAAGAGAGGCCAGGGATCCAGCGCTATCTTCGTTGCACGTAACCGATTCGCCGTGCTTGACAAGGCCGCCCAGACAATCGAGATCCGTGATCTTAACAATGTTGTTACAAAGACAATCACGCCTCCTCAGACGACGAACGAAATCTTCTTCGGTGGTACCGCAAGCCTCATCTTGAGCACCCCAACTGGCGTGATCCTTTATGACATTCAGCAGCAAAAGACTCTCGCTGAACTCACTAGCCCGCCCGTAAAGTATGCCGTTTGGAGTGTTGATGGTGGTATGGTTGCTCTGTTGAGCAAGCACACTATCACTTTGGCCGACAAGTCGTTCTCCTCCAGCAATCTCATCCACGAGACCATCCGTATCAAGAGCGCGGCCTGGGATGACAGTGGTGTTTTGATCTACAGCACGCTTAACCACATCAAATACGCCCTTCCTGAAGGGGACAATGGCATCATCAAGACGCTGGAGCAGCCTGTCTACTTGACCAGGGTGAAAGGGAAGACTGTCTCCTGCCTTGACCGTTTAGCTCGACCCCAGAACATCACCATCGACCCCACCGAGTTCCGCTTCAAGCTGGCACTTGTGCAGGGCAAATATGACGAAGTACTCAGCATCATCAAAAACAGCAACCTGGTGGGCCAAGCTATCATTGCCTTCTTGCAGAAGAAGGGTTATCCCGAGATCGCTTTGCACTTTGTGCAGGACAAGAGCACTCGCTTTGAGCTCGCCATCGAATGCGGAAACCTCGATGTGGCTCTCGAGACAGCCGAGTCTCTGAACGTCAACGAAGTCTGGGAGCGTCTCGCCACTGCGGCTTTGCGACAGGGAAATCATAAGATTGTGGAGCGTGCTTATCAGCGCACTAAGAGCTTTGATAAACTGAGCTTCCTTTATCTTATTACTGGCAATACTGAAAGGCTTGCCAAGATGGCTGTCATTGCTGAAAAGCGAGGCGACCATCTCAGCCGTTTCCACAATGCGCTCTATCTTGGCAATGTCGAGACACAAACCAGTGTGCTCTCTGACGTTGGCATGCCTGCACTCGCATACGCAGCTGCCAAGACCAATGGCTTGGACAGCCGAGCTGCAGCCATTGCAGCGCAGGCTGGCATGTCGCAGGAGACTGACAAGGTAGATCGACAGCTCGATCTAGGAGAAGGCACTTCGAAGCTAGCACCTCCTGCACCGGTATCTCAGGCATTCCAATACAATTGGCCTATGCTCACAAACGAGCAAAGCTACTTCGATCGAGCACTTGTCGCCGGCAACGAAGGTGGGCCCATCTTCAAGGACAACACTGTGAATGGCGCCAAGAACCACGACATTGAATCGTGGTTGGATGGCGATGCACTCGAAGAGTCAGACAACGAGGGCGACGACTTCGATGCTGCTCCGGAAGACTTTGGCGAGGCAGAAGAGGCCTGGGATCTTGCTGAGGAGGAAGGCGTGCTACCAGAGGAAGAGACGGCCGTTGTAGCGCCCTTACAAGAGACGCCGCTAGAAGGTCTTGGTGCTGGAAGTTCAGAGCCTGAACACTGGCTGAGAAACTCACCGATCGCAGCCGATCATGCAGCCGCGGGCTCTTTCGAGACGGCCATGACGTTGCTGTCTCGCCAGGCTGGTATCGTCGACTTCGCGCCGCTGAAACCGTTGTTTATGGCGTCCTACCTAAGCTGTCGGAGCTTTTTGCCTGCCGCACCTGCCGCTGGTCCGCTCGAGATCTACCTCCGTAGAAACAACGAGGAGACCGAGGGCAAGACGAGCAAGGCGCATCCCGCTGCCCCCAGGACCATCAAGTCGCTGGCAGCCAACGAGCTGCAGGAAGGTTATCGAGCGGTCAGTGGTAACAAGCTGGCCGAGGCCGAAACGATTTTCCGCCATCTGCTGCACCAGCTTGTTCTCACACCCGCAACAAGCGAGGCCGAAGCGAACGAGGCGCAGGATTTGATTGTTCTCTGCCGTGAATACATCCTTGGTGTGTCGATCGAACTGAATCGACGGCAACTCATCGCCGCTGAACCCGACAGCATCGCGAGGAACCTCGAGCTAGCGGCGCTGTTCACCCGCACCCAATTGCAGCCCCAGCATCAGACACTGGCCCTGCGCAGTGCGATGACGGAAGCTCGAAAGGTCAACAATCACGCCATGGCTGCAAGTTTTGCGAAACGGCTGCTGGATCTTTCTCCCGCTCCCCAAGTGGCTCAGAAGGCACAGCAGATTATCTCGCTCGCCGAACGAAGCCCTCGCGACGCCGTGGACGTACCTGGCTATGATCCTTTGGAGCAGAACTTTGTGATCTGTGCTGCATCGCATAAGCTGATCAGCGCGGCCGGAGCCGGCTCCGTCACGGATCCGCTGACCGGCGCCAGATACATGCCTGAGTTCAAAGGCACGCTGTGCAAGATCACGCAGATCTCTGAAGTCGGTAAGCTTGCCTCTGGGCTCCGTAGCTTTGCCTAGCACCTCCCATGTAGATACAAATACAAGACCGCCGTCAAGCAACCATGGTTCACATTATTCGCAGTCGCTATCGTAGCAGTTCATAGGGCGGTGCGCTTGGTCCGGCGTAGTGTGTGAAGGATAAAGACTGTCGCTTTGAGTGTAGGTCAATCCAAGAGAAAGATAAGTGACACCTGCTGTGGCAAAGGGGTGGTCGTCACGTGCGAAACATGCATGCACCGCATAGCCATCCTCTACTCCAACACCACCACGGTGCTTGGCTCACCTTTCCATTTGCATTCCTGTTAGCGGCGCTGGAGGGAACGACGCGAGTGTCTGAGAGGTGTGGGGAGTATGTCGTTTCTTCCCTCCTTCTCGGCGCTGGGCTCTTCTTCCTCGTCGCAGAATGAAGTGCGGCCCGCGGCGCTGTCCTACTTTACTATCTTCTGTTTGGCGCTGAAGCCGCCGAAGGGCAGCCAGGACGGGGACGATGATGCGGACAGCAGGGAGAATGCGCGCGAGGCTGCGCAGATCCTCTTCTATACCAGCCGCGCGCGGGCGGCGCTCAAGGACAAGATGCTGCGGCAGATCGGTGTCGCGAAGGGCATGGTCGAATTCTGCAGCATGGTTTCGGGGGGTGCAGACACGGCTGCGTCGAGCTCGGCGAGCAGGGCGAGGTCGTGGAACGTCCACTCGAGCAAGCGCAGGATGCTCCTCGTCGAAGTCGAACACGGGCTCTGGGTGCACGCAAGCATCGATCTCCCGTTCACCGTGCGCCGCCCGCCCGCCTCCGACGCCGAAAAGGTGTCCAAGGAATACCACGACTCGCTGCTTCCAGATGAATGGCTCGAAGAGAGCATCCGCCGCGCATGGCGCGACTGGGTCTTGCTAAACGGGTCTCCGTCCGCCATCCTTGCGCAGCGAAACGGCCGAGCACTGCTCGAGCGCTCGCTCGAAAAGTACTTCTCCGTATGGGCCTGGAGCTGGGATCTCGATTTTGGGTCGGGCGGCAATGCAGCGGACGATTCAGCTGAAGTAGAGACTGGGCAGGGCGACCTCTTGGCGCAGTGCATCGAAGGCTTCCCCATCGTCGGGCGAGCGCCACGCTCGCAGCTTGCGCGCCTCATGCACACCGCTTCCGCCAAGAAACTGTATGCTGGAGGAGGAACGTTACGGGAGCTCATCTTGTTGTCGGACACAGACTTGCTCTGGCCCCCTACCGATGCCGGCTGCTTCGACTCGGGAACACACAAAGAAGCGGAGAGAATGGCGCTGGACGAAGATCTGCGAGCGCAAACCCACTGTCTGGATCCGCTGACCAGAGCCGAACTTCTTCACCGGGTAGTAAGCCATCTGACCGGCCTAGAGAAGGAAAAGGACTTGGTGCGGGCATCTGCTTTGTCGAGTCCCGGCGGTGGCCGGAGGCGCGGCACTGCGGGAGCTATACGGGAGCGCAGCTCAAACAGCAGCAGCAAACAGGATATCCGCACAGGGCTGCTGTCCGCACACGCCGGGAAGAGCCGCGTAGTATCCTCCCCCATCCCGCAGCAGCGCTCTTCGAGTGGATCCACCGATGCTTCCTCGATCAGCGATACAACGAAATGGTCAAACTGGAGCAGCGTTTTCAGTGGACTCGGTAAATACACCTTTCGAGGCACCGATGCCGCCGCGGACACGTCCGACAAGGAAAGCATCGGCGGCGACAAGGCTGCTCAGAAGAAGGAGGAGGCGCAGGAGTCCCAAAAGGGCGAGACTGACCCAGCTACAACGGCTTCAGGCTCCGCAAGAGGAGAAGAGGCCGTCCGTGTGCCGGATGCGGCGTTAGTCGAGCAACCCGCTGCCGGACAAGCCGGCGAAGGTGCACTGAGCCCCTTCCAACTTATACAGCAGAGACTCGCCGAAGCGATCCCGATCCAGGAAGCTGGCGGGAAGATGTGGAGCGGCGCCGAGACGGCCTTCAAAGGGCTGGGCGCCTCACTGGGCCTCGCGGGGACCACATCGCCCAGCGACCAAGAGGCGGCAGTCAACATCAAGTCGAGAGAGGCTACGCTTGCCGAAGACGCCGAGATCGAAGACCACGATAGGTTTGCTGATGCTCCTGTGGACAATAATACCGACGGCAGCATCGTCACCAAGGTGTCGCTTTTGGAACCGGAGGTGGACGTTAGCGATTTGGCGGCCGCGCTCGTCGCTGAGCCTGAATTCGGCGGTGCATCAGCGCTCGTCACCGACAAGGCCGCGAGTAACGGCGCACCCAGCCAGCCAGCGACCCATCTCGATCTGTTGCCTGTGCCACCGGAGAAGCACGATGCCCTAAACACTGTCGACATTCCTAGTCAGGCTCGGGCACCGCCGGGGCCGCGCGAAGAATACAGTAGTGCCGACTCAGCATCGATCCGCACCGACTCGAGCGTGAAGGCGTTTCCCTCCATCTCGGTCACGGCAGCAGCATGGTACAACACGAAAGCGCTCAAGGCCGAACCGACCGTGGGCACCTTATCGCCAAGGTCGACAGCTCTTTCTGAAGCGGCCGATTCACCAGCAAGCCCGACCCAAGGCATGGACACGCCCGATGGTACGGGCGCACCCGGCACCTCGCTCGCCGCCACAACGTTTCTTTCAGAACATCACGATTTCGAGCTGGACGGATGGGGCCACGAGGAACCACCGCCCTGGCAAGGCTTCAAGTTCTTTGCAGAGCGTCGCGACAAGCCTCCGCCAGGCGAAAGCGCTCAGAACGCACCCGAGCTGCCTTGGAGGGGTCCTGAGTATAAGGTCACGTTTATCACAGTGAGTACGATCCTATACCACGTTCCTGGGTGCAGAAAGAGCACTGGTTGACACAAAAGCTCCTTTATATGTTTTTCGCGCAGCGGCGTCTACTGACGCTGGTGCTGGTCGAAGAAACCGAGCGCAATACGTCGCGCAGTTTGGAGTCGCTCGGAGAGGCAGACCTTCGAGATGAAGCATGGCAGCTGCTCCGGCGCGTGCAACGCATCCTCAACGACCACGAACGGGTCCTGCAACAGAACGAGGCGGATGCCGGCAGCTCGGTGCAATTCCTACATCTCGACGGCGCCTCTGCGACATACCAATGCTCCCTGGACAGCGGGGGTAAGCTAGCAAAAGACGCACGGGCCGTCGCTCAGGCACACTGCCTGCAGGCGCTGTCTCTCACTCGGCGCAACGAGATCGTCGAAACCTTTTCCCGGTCCAGCAACGGAAAGACATGGACCGCTAGCAAGCTGGGTCGCTCGCCGCAGCCGCGTACAGCCCCGCACGCGCCGGGAGACCCAAGCGGCCGTCCAAACCAGACGTTCATGATCCTGTCCGGCAAGAAGATCAGCATCGTCGACTGCGACAATGAGCTGCGCCGGCTGGCTAACGATTATCCAAGCTTCGGTATATAACGAAGCCAGATGGCCCACACTTGTGTTGTAGTTAGATGCTTCTGAAGGCATCGGGCGTGGGAGCGTTTTGCTTGATGCAAGCAGTGACTGAGAAGATGGAATTTCTGAAACCAATACATCGCTCTCGCTCTGCCGTACCGGTGCGGACGCTTCTGCCGTGGGGGTTTTCCACAGATTTTTAGCAGGTGTGTGCATTGATGTACAGACAATGAGGCAAGTATGCCAATTACATGAGGTTGGGCCAAGGTATTTTGCGCCTCTGTCTCAACAAAAAGCGATGGCCGGTACGGGAAGAAGCAGGTGTTAGTCAAATGTAGGGCCAAGTGTGAGCCAGATTTGGATCAACGTACCAAATCACGTATCTCGGGGAAGCCATTATCTCGATGCAGGTCCCACACAAGAGTAACTTGAGGCGCTGTAGGCTCAGCTAGGTTTTGAGGGCCGGGAGGTTGATTTGCCCAGATACGGAAAATAGGAGGGTTGTTACCGACTTGCCTTGCGGTGAGCTGGATTAGTGTAACAGAACAGTTTTCGGCAGCGTCGGCAGGAGCTAGTCGGTCATCAGCAGATATGACCAAGTGCATCCCCGAAAAAATTTCGTTCTGGAACCAGACGGCTCTATTCCTCCATTTCCTGTTGCTGAACTGCGATCGAACAAGAGACCATTTGGGAGCGGGCAACAAAGGTTATGAACAGTCTGGCGTCATGCACTATTGCTGTAAAAGAGGATGGATACTTACCTCAATGTAGATAGCTGGATGAGTGAGTGGGCAGGCTGATTGTGCCGGTGGCTTAATATCTTCGAGACGAGTTTGTGGCTTACTGCTGGAACCGCCGGATCCCTTCAAGCCGGACATGTCGAGACGGTCAGACAGATGGCGAGGATCTATGGGTGGATGGGGCAGGAAGGCACGATTGCGAGCGGTGAACTCGACGTAGTGGAGAGACAAGTTGTGTGCAAGCCATCCGCTCCTACCGGTTCCGCTGCACCGCGACAAGCCGCGACGCGCGACCCTCACCCAGCGAGACTCACACTCAGCGGTTTGTGATTTTTAGTCAGTCACAAGTATTGCCCAGACCACCCTTTGCGCTTCACACTTTGAATTGTGTTTCTTATTCGCCTTTCCATCAGCGCAAACCAAACATACAAATCCTCGCCAAAAATGTAATTCACCGCTGGATTCGATACTAGGATTCAGGCGTACGTTCTGCATGGAATACCTCGATCTTAGCCGGTAAGGAAGCATCTGCATCCGTACGGTGAAGTACGGGCGGGATGCTATGAGCGCCTCCTGCTCTGCACTTTGGAGCGCCAACACCTGGTCCGCCGCAGTACGATTCGCTTTCGGCGTCGCTTTGAACTGGCTTCTCTACTCTGATATCAGGCGTGAATCGGATTCACAGAAGCGAAAGAAAGGCAGACCAAGCTGACTGCTATGGTGGCAAGGAAGAGAGATGTTGGCACGGGGGTATAATGTGCTCCGCCGTAGCTAAGATGCGCTTCTGCGTACTCAGCTCTACTGCTAAGATCTGTCTCGGTTGTGACTTGTCCTTTTATCTATCGCTGCCTTCGTGGCTCGTCACTGAGCTGGTGTTGCTCGAAGCTGATCGCATCGGAGCGAGTAGTACCCTATCCGGTCCGTTGGGAGTATAATCGTGTCGTCTGGACTCGTCTAAACGGAGCTGAGTGGCGTACCTGGCATCCGCTATCAAGACGGCGTTACTGTTGGATAGCAGAGATTCCAAGAGCTGTGGCAATATGATACCATCGAAGGAGCAATACTTGACAACACTTTTGGGCACAGGGCGGAGATAGAGAAGGGAGGGATTGCCACCTTTCTGGCTGACGAATTGCTTCGACATGGTAATTCTGCCCGACAAAGCTTTCTTGAGGGAAGTCGAACATCGACCTAGGCTGCTCCGACGGGCGGACTGGTGGAGACTGGGAAGGAAGCCATCGGTTGCAAGATGATCGCCTCGCGCGAGGAGCTCGAGAATCTGTAGATCCAGGACGTTTCGGAGGCGGATCTGGAAGAACTTGAAGAGGTGGTGGCTGAAGCTGCGTACATCAAAGGTCACCTTGGCACGTCGGTCATCCTCTAGGATGGTCTGGAGTGTATATTGGCCATCGATCAGCGAAGGAGAGGAGAAAAGGGCTGAGCCGAGGCCAAAGAGATCCACGACAAAAATCTGGTCCAAAAAGATGATCTGCAAGACCGACAAGCCATCGGGTTCACCATAGCCGCGACCCTTCCCTGATATAAGGAGAGGTTGCTCGGGATGAAGGAGGATCCAATCGACTAGGTATGGGATATGATGGATGCGCGACAGGACTGTTGTTCTCAACGCCGAGCAAGACGCCAACTGGAGCATCGAAGGTTCCATGTTGGTGAGCTACTCTCTCGTACAGGGCGGCATCTCACTAATTCAGGCCGCCTGCCGGGTCCTTGCTTATATTCGTTTGCCATTCGAACTCAGAGCGTATGCTCGTGAGCGACAGAGACATCCAGCGTGAGGCGGAGTCGGGTTGTCAAAGCGGGCTGATGCGTATTGGTGAGGCGCCCGGGCGCCTTCTTCCGGCGCGTTTGTCGGCACTCCATTCGGGCGGCTGATGTCCCTCCTCGACTGCATAGTCACGTTCTGTCCTTTCTGTTGACCACCGTCCAGAGGTAGAATGGAAAAGCTGAGCGATGCGCATGAATATCAACTGGATCCTTAGCGTAAAGGGCGTATCTGTTTGGTCCAGCAATTGAGGTGCCTACACACTCTGAAGAAGCCCCGAGGTTTCCGGCTTCCGAGGCGCAACGACGGACGAAGCAGGAACGCTTGATGGAGAATTTGCGGAAACCATCAAGTCGAGCTATGACAGTAAGCGACCGCAATAAGCGACCGAGCGGTAGAAGGTACAGCTTACGCCTACAGAAGAAAGTACACTACTCTCGCGCTTCCGACGGATGACTCCACCAATGCCGTCGGCGTCCAACGTCACCTGCGCCGCTAAGCGACAGTTGCTAACCTTGACGGTTAGAATATTCGAATTAAGCATCCAATTGGCGAGCGCAATCACAGCGCCTAAGAAGCTGGCAATTGGATCGAATGCATCGTAGGATGACGGTTGTAACTGTTTTAGTATGGATGGCATCCTTCCGTCTGTTCATGCAGTCGCTTCTAAGACACACTGGTTCGACAGGGCAAGCGCTGATAGGAGCTAGCGTGGGAATCTGCAAAAGTGCTTTTGATGCGTGCAAGCCGCGATGCACGACGTCTTCCTCTTTCTCTAGCGGCTTGTAGCCCGACGTACAAGCCAACCAGTCCAGACAACATCCAGGCTCCTATCCCGGTCAACGCCAATGTACGAGCCGGCTGAGCCAGAACGCCCTCGGCTGGCTTTTGTGCATGCAAGCCCGATAGGGCTCCACAGGCGATATGGCGGCCAACAGAGCCACTAAGGCCATCCGAATCTTTCTGCTATCCTTGGCAGCGAACTCGAGGCAAAGAACAACAACAGGATCGTGTAAGTGAGCTCCGCCAATCGTTTAAAGGAGCTCCGCCTTGGCCATGGCCCTCCTTTGACGAGCCAGACCAAGATTCCTGTCTCCGCCGATCGTTGACGTTCAGACCGAAATGAGCGCCAAAAGTCTTCACCAGACCCATCCGACCCGTTCGGTCAGCAAGGCTTGTAAGTGTCCCGCCGCATCGCTGCACCTCGCCAAGACTTACCCACTGAGATCTCCCACTCGCTTCGTGATCTCTAGACTCGGAGAAGACGTTCTTTCGTCATCGCGACAGGGCGATGCGAGCTGGTCATCCCTTCGTGTGCCTCACCAACTTTGTCAAGGAGTGTCTTGTTCAGCAAGCACAAACCAAGCTCACTGCCTCGAGTTCGCACCACAGTAGCCCTCCCAAAGTGCTTGACCTTGGATGTGGGAAGGCCACCGACTTCAGGCGCTTCGAACGCGCTTTCGGTCGATCAGTATCCTACACAGGTCTGGGTGAGTTCAGCTACAGAGTACCACTACTTTCCTTAGATCAAGACTGACAAAGCCGTCATCGAGTAGACGCAAGCAGAAACATGCTGGATAGCAGCCCCTTCAAGGCGAACAACAACGTTACGCTGGTCCTTCAGGACCTCCAAGATGTGCGTATCACTGTGCTGCGTCCACAGTACGCTGGGACATCTCGACTAACCTACGGCTGCCTTTTCATTCGCAGAGCATTGCTTTCCCTAAAGCCGACTTCATCTGGGCGTTCTTGAGTTTGCAGAATCTTGCCGCCACCGAGTCGAAACTGAAGGATGCTCTAAAACGCTGCCACGACAGCTTACCGCCAGGTGGCTGCATGCATGGTGCGATCCCCGATGGCACTCAAATATTGTGGGTAGACATCCCGTATCGTCTGGACAAGTGCGGGCTGCTCGTGCTGACAATTTACTGAAAAAAATCTGGCAGGGCCAACATAGAAGGCTCCAACAACACCACTGCAGATCCCTTTCGCTTCGGCAGGCATGAGACGGATCACGCCAATGGTATCTGGTATACCTTTACTCTACAAGGAGCTTACGAGAATCTTGTCGAAGCCGTGATTTCACCCGACCTCTTCAAAAGGTACGTCCTCACCGATGGTTACCAGCTGTCCTCTTTCCTAACTGACCGCCCTTGTTTTGGCAGATGCGCCGAAGAGCAAGGCTTCGAGGTTCAGATGGCTTCCTTTGCTGCCGTGACACGCGCAGCACTCGCCGATCCGGAGAAGCTCTTGCTGTTCCGCAAGATCGTAGCGAGTACAACTATCGATGATTGGGCCTTGCGGCTTGCCGGTAAGTTTCGCCTTTCACCGACTCTCGCACCTTCAACCACACGCTGACCGGCGCTCTACTCGCAGAATTCTACACATGCTTTGTACTCGTCAAGCCAGCGTAGCAACTGTACTCCGGCATACGGCCGTTGCAGCTGTCGCTTACGTCAGGGCGATCCGACCCCGGCACCCGTACATACTTTGTCTCAGCGCGCTGTCGGCGCTGCTGCTTCATAGTCGCCGAGTCTGCTACCAAAGGCGGCTTTACGATGCTCATACCCAGTGAATCGATGCTCATACCTAGTAACGTAATCCAGCCGTATCTCCCCCCACGACAGAGCTTTGCCTCCGCAGTCCTCGGCACATTCAGCTCCTGCCCTTCTGTACTCAGCTAAGCCGACAGACGTCGATCATCCATAGATCTAAACATCCATCAGGCTTCATCGTATGTAACAGTGTGTCCGAGGGTCTGACAACCTTTGGCGCTGCGTAGTTGACCGGCCGAGTGTGCACGGGTGAGAAGGTACAGCAGGCTGGGGCGGGCGGCAGTGTACTGCTACGAGAGGCTGGCTAGTGATGGCGAGCCTTCTTGCCTGAGGGTCGTAGATCTCTTCCGCTGGTTTCATCGGCGACCGCTCTGAGGCGTGGCACAGCTTGGCACTATGATAGCGATCACAGCCAACCGATGATCGATGATCGCGACCGAGTACGGCGAGGTAATCGATGCATAAGACATGCAATCCACCACCGAACATCGGCGAGCTGACGTGGTGACTTTCCGACCGATGGGAAGTTCTCAGTCTTGTAGCCACGCTTTACGAGCGACGTGAGTTGTTGCAAGGCTGCATTGCACCTCAATCGATCCTTCGCATCTTTCGGAACGCCCGCGACGGGAGCGGGTAGGCTCTTACGACACCGCCTTATCGCCGAAACTCGTTTGTACACATGGACAAAACCAGCTGTGGATCGAAAGCACACCGGCACGAGCAGGCCCGGAAATTTAGCGGAGTTCTTCACCGGGTGAGGTTGGTGCTCTGCAACACATTTCTAGAGATGACTTACATCGTCCCAGGTGACTGGGTTCTTGTGCTGTTCGATCAGATCCTTGACTTGCTGCTTGTGATTTGCATGATACTTATCATCACGCCAGCGCCGGAACGCTAGCGACTTTCCCTGAAGCCTGAACTCGGCGATCCGTGGCTTCCCCTTCCTGTTTTGTATTGTCAGTAAGGTTGAGGGGCTACAAAGCCGAGGTGGCCATTGGTGACCTTCGACGAACTTACCATTCTGGTAGGCCCGTGATGTCGTAAGTGCCTTCTAGGGCTTCATACGTGTCTCTGCCGGTCCAGACAGCTAGCTGTGGGGCAATGGCACTTTCGGAAAGCTTGCCAGGGCCAGGTTGCTTTCGTACCATAAGGTCCATGGTACATTCTTCCCGGGGCTTCCACCGGTATCTGCCGAAAGAGTCGGTCAGTGACAATTCCACACCATGTGTATGAGTGCTAGTATCGTCAAATCGACGTACGACGACTCACGTTGCTACATGCTGATCCTCGAAATAGAAAGCGTTGCGAGAATTGAGGACCAGGCCGTCACAATGATTTATGGCGCTTGGAGGTTCTGCGTTGGGCAGCTCGTCGATTTCTGTGATCGACCACTTGGCCCAGATCATACAAATACCTAACTTGGCATTCGAATAGTGTGACGTACTGATGTCGCAAAAGAACAGCGATGGCCCCGTCAGGGCTGGCGCTCAGTGTCTCGATGCTATGCTCGAATGAACGTACAGAATGTCAACGTGGAAAGGCTTCACACGATCAGTGTCCTCGGGCGAGTGCACGGTAGGCAGAAGTTTGTAAAGGAGCTAGTTTGAATGCTCAGGTTAAGAATTGCTCCACGGGTCTTGTTGACAGGCTGAGAGGACTTACTTGCTGCCGTTGCCAGAAGGGCTTCTGTAAAATAAGCTTCGTCCGCCATTTGAGCAGATCAAAGACATACATCTCCATCTGGCAACTCTCTGGGATTTGGCACCGCGGTTCGCTTCCTTCACGGGACTCATGCTGTGGGGCCTTTTCCACCAGTTCTGCATCGAATACTGCATGCACAGTGATCATACTCCCGACATCGGCCGCAAGGCCGGGATCGTAAAAGACGGAGTCACGCCAGGCCCCTCTTGAAAAGTATCTGGACTTATACCTTCGGTCCGTCTTGAGCGCAGGAGTTGTATGGAGATATGGTGAGCAACAAGGGCTGGAGTCTGTGCATCGAGAGTCTTGGACTTACAAGAATCCATACTAGATCTGCATCTATCCGTAGCAGGGTTACCAGGTATCTCGTACCGTCGATCTTGTAGCCCCAGATATACCTGTGTGTTTACCAGCCTGTCAGTGCTTGCGAAGCGCGGCCGCAACACTAACCTGCTCATCGTTCTGCTTACTCCTTTCGCATCTGTGCCAGCGAATCCAGAGCTTTGAGTGTTACATCACGAGGATGAGTGCCTGCCGAAAGACAAGCAGAAAGGGTAGAATTGTTCGGACCTTCATCTGCCAAGAACTTCACGATTCAAGGTCTGACATACCAATGAATCTGTCATGCAAGTGGGGTCAGACCAGGCAAGATCTTCCGAGCTCTATCCGCAGCGTTGACTTACCTCGGAGACTTTCTAAACCCTTCCCGTATGCCTCTGAGCTCATAGAACACTTGGTCTAACTGGCGTTGGAAGTGGGACGGAATCTCTTCTTGCGTTGACTCGAGCATCGTCAAGAGATCCTCCAAGCGGCGGTGTTGGCGCCACTAACGAGTCGAGGGTTCAGAGTGTCTATGCCTGCGACTGAAGTTAGCAGCGCATTGAATCGGATGAGGGGTCAGACTCTTTTCAAACGTTCCGCCAGCCTCGCTTGGAACAACACCTGGCGTTCAAGATGATCTGTGCTTTGCCGGATCGCGGCGAAGAATCCGACCTGACACGTTCAAAATCTCCGACCGATAGAATTCCTACAGGAGTCCGTCTAGCTCAGGTACTAGCAAGGGCGCGCATCGAACCGGCCACCTGCATCCACCATAAAGCGTGAAATCAAGATAAGGACGTTTACGCGATGGACACCGTTGACCTCTATTGCGTGCATCTCGCAATTTGTGAGAACACATACAGCAGGCGGAATAGGACGGGGTTTGCGCAGGGCGGATCTTCCTGTGTGACGAATCTAGGTCGACGACCAGCCACGACCTTCTTGGCTCTATACATACTGAGGAGGTTCCGAGAGCGCACTCTGATCTAACCTCGAACCGGCTGCTGAGTTCCGCCGGCGCTCTGGTGCACTCTGAAGTCAGTAAATGAGCTCCAAGTCGGTTCAGAACGCGCTCAAAAGGTCCCTATCTTGTCCGTGCTGTTAGAGGCGGAAACCAAATGCGGACGGACCGGGGGAAAGAGACCTTCGGGTTTGCCGGCTAGTGCCAATAATAATTCAAGCCGGCTTCGCAGCGCTGAGAATGAACGCAATGCAGGCGACGAGCGGAAATAGGATCGGATGCATCCGAAATCTGCCACGGCGGCCGACTAACCATTAGAGGCAGGTCAAATTACTATAAGAGGCAGGAGCTGCGCCATCGACATCTCGGTAGATCAGCAGACCGGGCTTTCAGGCCTCGGCCCTACTCGCCCCATCTCACGCCCCCAGTATGTCCGCGCTGAACCCCTTTGTATTGTAACTACTACCCACACGCTTTTCTACCTGGATTGAATCGCAGGTACGCACAACAAGGAAAAGGGAAGCATCGATGATGGTGCTGAAGTTGCTCCAGGCTGAGTAAATGCTGATCAACTGTACGTTCGGAAGGAATTTTTCGTCAGACAAGGCGAGGCGATGCGGGCGAGGCGATGAGAGGCAAACTTTGCGCTCTTCAATCGGAACAAGTCCGCTGCCCTCTGTTGTGCTGTCACAAAGGCAAGAGCCTTGGTTTCTGCATGATAATTTCACTGAACCAGTCCCGCGTGAACCGACGCCTTACTGTACTCGAACTGTTGCGTGGATGTCGCAGCGAATAGAACGCCGCCGTTGCGCTGCTTTGGAATGCAAAGCGATTGACAAGGAAGCGGATACTTATCATAGATCGGAGCCAAGCCGTGCGTTATCTAGGGCGAATACAGCGCTTTCCCCACGTAGCGCTTTCACTGCTCCCGCCAGTTTTCAATCCCGGAAGTCTGTTGGCCGGTTGGGAAGATCCTCGTCGAACCTCACCATCTACGAAGATACTTGCCATTGTGCATCCGTATCGTCTCTCTGCACTATCACCCTGCTTCAGATCCTCCCTTCTTCCGACGAAACAGGCAACCCTTCCGGCCGGGCCCCTGACAAAGGCAGTTGCCACTGCCAAGCGTTAATCGAAGCGCAGTTGCGGGCACGATTGCTGATTACCGCCCACGCTCCGTTGATCTCTTCCTACACCGCAGCAGCACTCGAAGATGTTGCCTGCATCGTTGCTCGGACGTTCCCGTGGCGTGGCGTCGCGATTCGTACAATGCGCTCCTAACGTTTCCTGCTCTCGTTGGGCCGCTGCTGCCCCAACGGCTAGGCTAAGGACGTCGGCGGGGTCTCTGACCTGCATGGCACAGAGAGGATTGGCTACCCAGAGCTCGGTCGAAAACGCGCCAGAGCTAGGCTCTCGGCATGTCGCCAAGTCCATTTTTGCTCCCTTGGACACTTTCGAGACGCGGCATGTGGGTCCAAGAGAGAAGGACTTGCAAAAGATGCTTGGCGCCATTGGATATGGTCAGATGGAGGAGCTCATTGCCGATACCGTATCTTCCAGTGTCAGGCTCGGTAAAGAGGCCACCTTCCACGACCAGATGAGGCCCCTTTCGGAAAGCGAGTTGGCCAAGCGCGCCGAGGCCATCGCCAAGCTGAACAAACCCTTCAAGAGTTTAATCGGAATGGGCTACCAAAACTGCCTTGTTCCCGCTGTCATCCTCCGCAATGTTCTTGAGAACCCGGCCTGGTATACCAGTTATACACCCTACCAGCCTGAAATCTCTCAGGGTCGGCTTGAGTCCCTGATCAATTTCCAGACCATGGTCAAGTCCCTCACGGGCCTCGATCTAGCCAATGCATCTTTGCTCGATGAAGGCACCGCCGCAGCAGAGGCCATGATCCTCGCTTACGGACAGACCAAAAGCAAACGAAAGACTTTCCTTGTCGACCGTGGTGTCCTTCCGCAAACGCTCGCTGTTCTCCGGCAGCGAGCCAAAGGCTTCGGTATCAAAGTTGTTCACACTGATCTGCGAACGACTACCGGGCACAGGTTACCCCCGGCTGATCAGATCCCCCGCGACGACATAATTGGTGCCCTGGTTCAGTATCCCGATGTCGATGGTCGACTCACCGACTGGGAGGCTTTGGCCACTGAGATCAAGAGTTTCGGCGGTATGGTCATTGCGGCCACCGACCTTCTTGCTCTGACCATGATCAAACCGCCCGGCGAGTGGGGAGCAGATATCGCCCTTGGCAACTCGGCGCGTTTCGGTGTTCCTCCCGGCTTTGGTGGACCTCATGCCGCCTTCTTTGCCGTCCGCGATTCGATCAAGCGAAAGATCCCAGGACGTCTGGTCGGCCTTAGTAAAGATGCCCGTGGAGAGCCTGCCTACAGGCTAGCCCTGCAGACTCGAGAACAGCACATCCGACGTGAGAAGGCTACTTCCAACATCTGCACCGCTCAGGCTCTTTTGGCTAACATGAGTGCCATGTATGCCGTCTACCATGGACCGGACGGTCTGCGCAAAATCGCCGGCAAAGTCCACGCCCTTACTCGATTGCTCAAACATCAACTTACTGAGCTCGGCGTCCGTGTCATCAACCGCGACGGCGCTTTCTTCGATACGCTCACCGTCGATCTCAGCAAAGCTGGCATCGGAGCCGTGCGCGTCCACGAAGAGGCCAAGAAGGCCGGTCTCAACCTTCGACGCATCAGCGACAGTCGTGTGGGCGTCACACTAGACGAGACTGTTAGTATTGAAGAGCTGACTGATCTGCTGAATGTCTTTGCCTTTGCATTGAAGAATGCCAAGACGGGCGAGGTGCCTTACAAGCCCGAAGACCTTATCGACGTCGCCGCTAAGATTGGCCTGGATGCTGCCTCCTCCGAGACCATCAAGGTTTCTTCTCCTGTCTCCGTGCAGCCTTCGAACGCTCCTGTTGAGGCCACTGACTTGCCCGCTGTCCCCGACTTCCACCGAACCTCCAAATACCTCACGCAGCCAGTCTTCTCGTCGCACCGATCCGAAACACAGATGCTTCGGTACATCCATTCCTTGCAAGCCAAAGATCTGTCTCTGGTCCACGCCATGATTCCCCTTGGCTCCTGCACTATGAAGCTCAACTCCACGGCCAGCATGATGCTGATCTCCAAGCCTGAGTTTTCGCAGCTGCACCCCTTCGCACCCGAGGATCAGGCACAGGGCTACGATGTCCTGATCAGGGAATTGGAGCGCGATCTTTGCATGATCACTGGCTTCCCAGCGGTTTCTTTGCAGCCGAATTCTGGCGCGCAGGGCGAATTCGCCGGTCTCTCCGTTATTCGAGCCTACCACGAATCCAAGGGCGAGGGCAAGCGGGACATTTGCCTCATCCCTACTTCCGCCCATGGCACTAATCCAGCGTCTGCCATCATGGCCGGCATGCGTGTCGTAGCTGTCAAGACGAAAGCCGACGGCTCCATCGATCTGCAAGACTTGAAAGAGAAGGCAGAAAAGCACAAGGATGAGCTGGCTGCTACCATGATAACCGAGCCTGCCACCACCGGCTGCTACTTCTCGGGCATCCAAGAAGCCTTCCAGATCATCCACGAAAATGGCGGACAGGTCTACCTGGATGGGGCCAATTTGCAGGCTCAAGTCGCTCTGACCAATCCTGCCATTATGGGGGCTGATGTTACGCACTTGAATCTACACAAGACCTTCTCCATCCCTCACGGTGGTGGTGGCCCAGGTGTGGGCCCGATCTGCGTTGCCGAGCATCTGGCCCCCTTCCTTCCCGGCCACCCACTGGCCTCCACGGGTGGTGAACTTGCCATCGATCCTATCTCAGCTGCGCCATGGGGATCCGCCTCGATCCTGACCATCGCTTGGGCGTACATCAAGATGCTCGGCTGGAGCGGACTGAAGAAGTCGACCGAGACGGCTTTGCTTTCGGCCAACTACGTTGCTCATCGGCTGAAGGACCACTACAAGCTCAAGTACACCGGCGACCGCGGCCGCGTCGCCCACGAGCTGCTGATTGACGTCGCCGAGTTCCAGGACCTTGGCCTGAACGTCATGGACTTTGCCAAGCGATTGATCGATTACGGTTTCCACCCACCCACCTGCTCTTGGCCGATCTCGACCGGACTGCTGATCGAGATCACCGAGTCCGAGTCACTGCAGGAGATTGATAGGCTGGTTGACGCTTTTATCTCGATCCGTAAGGAGGTCGAAGAGATCCGCCAAGGCAAGCAGCCCAAGGATAACAACCTGCTCAAGAACGCACCGCACACCATCACCACACTGGCCGCGGCCGACTGGGACAGGCCGTATACGCGCGAACAGGCCGTCTACCCGGTTGCCGAGCTCAGGCAGAACAAATTCTGGCCGCCGGTCGCGCGAATCGACGATGCGTTCGGCGACCGCGTCCTTGTCTGCGAGTGCGGCGGAGTGGAAGACTACGTCAACTAGACCGCGCGCCGCCACTACGTAGACGTGCATCCTAGACGGCAGTTCTACCTGCCCGCATCGTTCCTGCCCCGCCACGCCCTGCTCCGTCGCATCTGTTCCCCCGCATTCCCCCGTCTCGCTGCTCCCCATCTGTACACTCCGCTCTTCTCTCAACAGTATATCCCGGACGGCCCCTCATCTGGGCGTCCACGCGCACTGCGTCAACCAACCCAATCCGCGTCACAGTTGCAGTCCAACCCGTTCGAACCACGATCACACGGGTACGTGCCCCGGCTAGCGCTGATAGAGAGGGGCAGGCCATGCCTGGAAATGAAGTTGGGCGCGGGAAGGGGCTACAAGAAGGGCTGGAGGTCGAACTCGAGCGCGGAGCAGGGGTAGTCGATGGCGAAGTTTTTGAGGACGTGCGGGTGGAGCACGCCGATATGGCCGAGTGCGCGGTCGCGAGGGCCGGCGGCGGGGGGGTTGGGGAGGACCTTTTCGAGGGCGTCTTTTACGGTGTCGAGGGCGGACGTGGCGGCGGAGGGGGCGGGGGTGGGGGCGGGGGGGTTGTCGGTGGCGGCGCCGGGGTTGTACTGTTGTGCGGGGAGGCGGACGTGGACGGTGGCGGCGCGGCCGG